>LR754248.1:49070-75760 GCA_902729485.2 Mus minutoides
CTGAGCAAGCCAAGGGAAGCAAGCCAGTAAAGAACATCCCTCCATGGCTTCTGCATCAGCTCCTGCTTAAGTTCCAGTCCTGACTTCCTTTGGTGATGAACAGCAGTATGGAAGTGTAAGCCGAATAAACCCTTTCCTCCCCAACTTGCTTCTTGGTCATGATGTTTGTGCAGGAATAGAAACCCTGACTAAGACAGTTCATGTTAACCAAATAAGTTCTTTCTGCCCCAAGTTGCTTATGGTCATGGCAGTTCACTGTAGTAACATTAACCTTACTTAGGACAGGCTCATATAATTGAATACTTATTTCCCAGTGGGTGGAATGTTTAGGAAGGATAAGGAGGCCTGGCCTTGCTGGAGAAGTTGTGCCCTTTTTGGAGAAAGTGTTTCACTGGGAGTGGGTTTTGAAGTTTCAAAAGCCCACACCAGGCCCAGTCTCCCTCTCTGCCTCCTGCCTGTGGGTCAGAATGTGAGGTCTCAGCTACTGCTTCTGCACCATGCCTGCCTGTGGCCATGCTCTCTGCCATGATGGTCATGGATAATCCCTCTGAAACTGTAAGTGAACCCCCGATTAAATGCTTTCTTTAATAAACCACCCTGACCATGGTGTCTCTTCCTAACAACAGAACAGTAACTTAGGCCCTGGTCTTTTTAGTTCAGAGTCTCTTGCTTTGTGCTTCACACATGCCTCTTGAGCTAGCCCTACATCATGCACCTACCGGGTCCTCTGCGTGGACACTTCTGCAGTTACTGCTGTTATTCAACCTGTCTTCCACTGTGCATCGGTCTCTCCTTGCTTCCCTGCATGCTTGCTTCCTTTTCTGTCTCACCCTGTTCTCGTAGCTTGTACTTTTAGTGTCTGTACAAAGAAGACAGTGTCTGAAATGTACTTTTGCTTCCTATGAGCAGCCCATGGGGTCTGTTTTTCTTCTCCAGGTCTTAAGTGGAATGTGTGCTCCTCATTGGTTGTTGCTATCTGTTTGTTCATCTTCTCTTCCCCTATTGGTTCATATATTTGTTCAAAGTAAGGGAAGCTCAGTTTGGTCTGAAAGGATACCAGAAGCTGCCTCCTAGGACCTTGAGTTGAAAGGAAGGTTCAGTGCCAGGGCATTGAAGACCAGCAAACGGGGATCCAGCAGCCCCAGGTGGCCTTCTGCATCAGACCACTGGAGCTGTACTGGGGTATGCCTATTGGTTCTGCCCAGGTTCTCTAGGGCATGGTGGGGTAGAAAACCCTATTGGAACTGACAATATCGGCCATTGGAGCATCTCTGGGGGTCTGGCAAGTCTGTCCACCCCTCCTTTTCATCTCTATCTTAGCAGTTCATCCAATTCTCATGGAGGATGCTGGGAGGTAGCCCCTGGGATGCCCTTGTCTTTGTCTCCACCTCCATAACATCTAGTTCATAACATCTTGGCTCATGTTGAACTCCTCCAAATCTTAGGACTTCTTCTTCTTTTTTTTTTCTCTCTCACAGGTTTTGTGATAAAATGTGCATATAAAAATTCTCATCTTAATCATTTTAAGTGCACAGTTCCATGGTGATAGCTGCACTCATAACTAAACTAGTTAAGTAGCTGGCAGTGCTCCATCCTCCTAGGCATTGGCAGTTACCCTTCCACTTTTTGTCTTTATGGCCCTCACTCCTCCAGGGACTTCATATAAATGGAAGCATGCAGTATGTGCCTTTTTATTATTAATTATTATTATATGTAAGTACACTGTAGCTGCTTCACACACTTCAGAAGAGGGCATCAGATTTCGTTATGGATGGTTGTGAGCCACCATGTGGTTACTGGGATTTGAACTCGGGACCTTTGGAAGAGTAGTCGGAGCTCTTAACCACTGTGCCAGCTTTCCAGCCCCAGTATGTGACTTTTTGAGACAAGAACAATAGCATAATGCCTTCAAGGGTCATGACAAGAGTTGTGGCCTATGACAGGAGTTTTTTGGTTTTTGTTTTTTGTTTTTTTCCTTCTGTTTTAAAGGCTGTATACTGTTACATTGTGTGGCTAAACCAAGCTTTTGTTTATCCATTCCTTCATCAATGGGCATTTGCATTGCCTCCTTTGGGCCTCTATGAACACAAGTGTGTAAACAGCACTTTGAGATCCTCCCTTCAGTTCTGTTGGGTGTATACCTAAAAATGGGATCCAGTCTTCATGATAATTCTGTATTTCAGCTTCTCACAGGTGCACTGTGTTTTACTTCATCAGCACTTGGAGTGGACTGGAAGGGAGTCCTTTCTCCAACGCAGACTAATAAACTGATGTGTGGAGAGGTCGGGAGGAACCAAGGGAGTGTCAGAGATGAGGCTGAGACTCAGGCTCCTACCTCCTGGACTTGTCTCTGCAGTCATGTGCCATAACCCGTCTTCATCTTCCTGGTTTCTGAAGATCCTCATTCCTTTTTTGGGGTCCACCTTTATCTCCATCTCTCTCTCTCTCTCTCTCTCTCTCTCTCTCTCTCACTCTCATCAGAATCTCTTGTGCTTTGTCAAGCTCCTTTATCTATGCTTCCCTGTTCATCTGCATCATTCCATGGTCCTTGGTTCTCTTACCTCTTGAGGCCTTGGTTTCTTCTTCTTTGAAATGAACCTCTCCTCCCCAGCAGCAGTTGCTGTGGCCCTTCCAGTTGTCCCCTGTCTTCTCGGCTGGCCGATGTTTCCCTACATGTGCAGAGAGCTGCTCACGGCCAAGCTAGCATCTGTTTCCCCATCTGGTCCCAACTTCTTTCTTAATTACCCACTGAATTGGCGCTAAGAAAACGCTGACAACTTGAATGAGGCATTAGCTTATCCGTCAGCACCCGTGCCAGGGCCTCGCCTGCTTCTCTAGAACACGATGAGCCACAGAGTCAAGTGCGAGCTCTTATTTCCTGGTCAGAGACATCCTTCTGGCCAAGTGGCAGGTGCCACCCAAGGTACAGGGTCCTCATGAGGTCTCATACATTCTGGACTGAGACAAAAAAAGACTGAAAAGTTCCTATGGCTTCATCACAAACCTGAAAGGATGTGAGTTTTGTTTTCTTTTCAGCTTCTCCCCCAGCTCCTCATCTTCTATGAAATCTGTTTGGTTTTCTTGCTTCTCTATAGTTCCAAGTGTACCTTGGGCTAAGGGACCCTGTGTGACATTGTCAGGGGACACGGCCCAGAAGTTCTTGGCCATGCAGTGTGTGCTGGCCACCCTTCTGTTCACATACCCCTATGTTTTTTTGTTTTTTTTTCCAGATGCAGGGTAAGTCTCCTCAGAAGCTGTAAAGTTCTCATCCTGACTCCTGAGGTTTCTGTTTTCTCACTGTGAGCAGGGTAACAGAGTCAGAGGCTGATGAGTTGAGAGAAGGCCATTGAGTCCATAGTCAGCCATTCTTGCCTCTGCTCCTCTCTCTGTCACTCTGGGAACACTGTTAAACCTGTCTGCGTATTAGTCTCTGCTGTGTAGATTGCAGTAGGTTTCCATCAGTGAATCCAGAGAAAGCAAGCTGCGTGCCATGAGGGAGAGCATGGAGAGCACCGGGGGAGAACACCTGGGGAGAGTGCACGGGGAGAGTGCTCGGGGAGAGTGGTCTGTGTTTTCTGCTCCTTTGAAGCTCAGATGTGGCAGGATAGCCTTGGCTTATTGGCATGTATGCAGACCTTTCCCACTTGATTTAGTTTCTAATCTCAGTGCTTCCGCATGGCTCTGTCCCACACCGAGCTGCAAGCTGCTGATGAGAGAGTGACAGAGCCTAGGCTGAGACCCAGGATCCTGCCTCCTGTTCCTGTCCCCGTAGTCTTGTGTCAGTGTGTCACGACCCTTCCTCATCTCCTTGGTTTCCGGAGATCCTCATTCTCCTTTGGGGCCACCCTTATCCCCAGCCCCCTCATGTGTAACATGCATCCTTTTTCTGTACATCTTAGAAGTGGGCACCGTCGTTTGTGTGATATTGTTGAGGGGGTCTGTATTTCTTTAGAGATGGCCCAGCTAGGATATTTTCTGAGGTCCACCCCTATGACTTATAGTGATATAGGACTGAAAGCACCACGTTCGGCCTCTGTACCCCTCTGCGCATTATTATTATTTCATTATTGTTACTTGTGCTCTGCTGTGCCCCCCTGTGAAGTGCTACCTGTTGAGCACCATGAAGTCTGATGTCAAGATGGGCTTGGATCCGAAACCTCCGGGTAATGTTGGTTTTGGATTTGGGATGCTTTGGGGATTTGCAGATTAGGGAGACTCGGCCGGTAAAGTTTCCTCAGATATCCCAAACTCTGGAATCTGGAACACTTCTGGTCCCAAGCATTTCAGAGAAGGGATTCTCAGCCCGTGCCACAGTGTTCAGTCCCTTCTGATAGATAGTTTGAGTTTTCCCAGTCCCTGGCTGCTTTGACTGGCGAAGCAGCTTCTGCTTAGTGTGTCAGCGTGGGTCCCGTCTCTGTTTGCATTTATCTGCCTTCAGCTTCCTGTACCCCAAGCATAGTCACATCTGACACCTTCCCATGCACTCAGGACTTTTTTTTTTGACAACTATCCAGGGTTGGAGTTTAAGTTGGAGTGGAACAGAGGATGTTTAAAGGAATCAAAGCAAGAGAGGTTTTTGTGTACTCTGCCCAGTTTTAATAGCATTTGGCTGATGAAATAGTTCGTGCTTGGGCTTGATGTGTGTTGTGTGCCAAAGGACCTCTTGGTGTGTGTCTGTCTGCCTGCCTACCTATCGCTGTCTCTTTGTGTCTCTGTCTCTATGTGTGTGTTTGCATTTGCACATGGAGGCCAGAGGTCAGCCTACAGTGTGTTCCTCAACCACTCTATACTTATTTTTTGACCCAGGGTCTCTCCATGAACTTGGAGATATACTGCTGGCTGGTCAGGAAGCCCCAGGGATCCATCTCCCTGTCTCCACTTCACCAGCACGGGAGTTACACATAGACTTCACTGTTCTAGGCTTTAAATATATACATTTATATATTACATATTACATCTTATTCAGGTGTGTTTATCTGTGTGTGTGTTTGCCTGTTTGCAGCAGCACACATGAGAAGGTCAGAGGAGAGTCTGTGGGAGTCAGTTTTTCCTTCTACCATATAGATCCTGAATACAGCCAGGCTTGACAGTAAGTACCTCTATCCACAGAGCCATATCACTGGCATTGTCCACGCCTACCTTTTTCAGGGGTGCTGGGGATCTGAATGAACCCAGGTCCTTGTGCATGCCCAGAAAGTAGTTTACAGACCATCTCCCCAGTCCTCTTTCAATTTAAGACACAGTGTCTTTGGAAACAGTTCAGACAACACAGAAATCAAATGAGTCAACTAGAAAGGGTCCCCATCCTGTGCCCTCTGACCTTTTGAGCCCTGTTGTTAGCAGGGTTAGCAGGCTCACGAGCACCTATATGTCCCGCTCATACTATCTTACAGCGTGGCTTTTCTTTCTTAATCGGGTGTTGCAAGGTCATTCCTCAGTAGCCCCAATAAATCTACCTCTGATTGGTTTTTCGAGACAGGGATTCTCTGTATAGCCCTGGCTGCCCTGAAACTCATTCTGTAAACCAAGCTGGCCTCAAACTTAGAAATCCGCCTGCCTCTGCCTCCCGAGTGCTGGGATTAAAGGCGTGCACCACCACTGCCCGGCTGGCCACTACTTTGTTAAATACCTCATTTTTGGCGACTTTAATCATATGTCTCTTCGCCCTTTTAAGTCTGTACTCCAGCTCACTGACGCCCTGGTTATTCTCCTGCCCGTTTCCCTTCTAAGCTTTATTGTTTGTCCCTAGATTCTACTGAAGCATTGCTAAGTGCCAGTCTCTTCTTCTTTCTTGTCTTATCTGTCTATAGTTCTACCTCCTGTGTTGTTTTCTTCCAGGGTCAGACTTTCCATCTCTGAAAGTATGATTTCTTTTTATTCTCGTGTGTCTCTATAACATGGAGGTGTATTTATGATAGCCCTTTTAGTGTATTTAAAGTCTTTCATTTTTGGACATTTTTGGCACTTTCAAGTTTCTTCCTGTTGATTGATTTTTCTACTTCTTTCGGGTTTAATAAATTTTGATTGACAGGTTTTGTGCATCTCACTGTTTGCCGCTGGGTGTTTGGGCATCCGTCTTTTGTGCTTTGCTACTGGGGTTGTATTAGTTTTCCGTAGCTGCTCTGACAGATCAACACACTGCGTTGCTATAATAAAGCAATGCAGACTCATAATCTAGCTCCATTATGTACCACTTAATGATGGAAATGACTTCTGAGATATTTGTGAGAGGATTTTGTTATGTGGACACTATTACATGTAATTATAAAGACCTGGAGGATCCAACTATATACACTCATGGGCTCTCAGCAATAGCCTGCTGCTACTGAGCCACATGCCTTTATGGTATGTATTTAATACTGCAGACACTGGCTACACAGTTATAGTTACCTTAACCTGGAAACTTGACACAGCCCAGAGTAGCCCAAGAGGGGAGTCTCCACTGGGGAATTACTCAGACCAAACTGACCCATAGACATGTTTGGGGGGAGATGGACTTAATTGTTAGTTGATGTAATTCAGCTCATTGTGGGCATCACCATTCCCTACACAGGATAGTCCTAGCCTGTATAAGAAAGCTAGTTGAGCATGAGCCTATGAGCAAGCCAGAGAATCAGCTAACTAACAACATTTTTCCAGGATTTCTACTTCAAACTCCTGCCTGAGTTCCTGCCTTGGCTACTGACAAGTGTATCCTGGAAGTGTAATCTCCAAGTTTCTTTTGGTCTGAGTGTTTAATCCCAGCAACAGAAAGGAAATTAGAACAAGATCTGTAATTGGAAGCATTTCAGACCAAGGAGAGGTACAGTGGAGATGCAAGGTAGAAGATAGAACTGGCCTACTTGTGTGGAGTGCTTACTGTGAACAGGTGAGGTAGGAGTGCTGAATGACTGGGGAGGCCAAGAGTGTTACTCTGTACTGACTGCTGTGGTCTGGGTAATCACTCATATTATACAAAAGTTATTGAAAACTTATAATAACAAACTAACTTTGGCTTACTGTCAATTCTTTTATTTTGTAATTTTAATTATTCTAGCTTTTTGACTTGTAGCAAAATTTTGGTTAATACACAAATTCATGGAGCTAGAGAGATGGCTAAGTGGATAAATGACTTGCTTTGCAAGCATAAGGACTTGAGTTTGGATCCCTAACACCATATGAAAGCCAGATGTGGTACATGCCTGCAACTCTAGTACCTGGGGAGAAGACAGAGACAGGTGGATCCTGATGGTTGACTGGTCACCAGGACATTGTGGTGACTGTGAGTTCAGCCAAAAAGTAAGCTCCAGGTACAAGAAGAGGCCCTGTCTCAGAATCTAAGATGGTGAGCAATAGAAGAAGATACCCAGTATCTACCTCTGGCTGTCAGATGTACATGTATGGAGTGAGTACATCTGTATACATGTATACCTCACAGGTATATTTACATACACCCCATGACACAAAACACAGGTGTGGTGCACAGCTGACCAAAAATATTTTCTCTCTGTTTTCTATAAACTTTTTTCTAGTTAACTTTTTACATAGTTTTAAACCTTTTGTTTTTGTTAAAAACAAATGGACAGGTCTGGGGGTGTTGTTCAGTCACAGAACATTGCATAGCTTGGATTTGATCCTCAGTACACGCGTACCCCCACCCCCTCCCACCACCACTGCCGAAACCACCACACAAAACCATACGCATTAGCTTAGGACCACATAGGGTCAGGATCGTTAGGACAGTCCTCTTCCTCTACATCTTGTTCCACTAGAATGTCTTCAGAGTTGATGACCAGTTGATGACCTATGGTCTGTGACAACAGTGACTTCAGTGACTCCTTCCTGAAGGACTGCCTGAGGCTATTTCTCTAGCTAACAATCTTGTACGCTTTAAGAGAATGGTGAAAAGTATATTGTAATGAACTCACAAACCAGTAACAGTCACCTCTTGTCTCCGGTCAAGTGTCAGGTGCTGATGATCCAGGAGCTGTGTTTCTGTGTGACTGATGGCACCGTCTGTTTACACCAGCATCACCGTGTGAGCCACGTGTTGTGCTAGTCATTATGGTGGCTTTGATGTCACCAGGCAAGAGGAAGCTTTTCAGCTCCATTATGACCTTAGGAGACAGTAGTCTTATGTGATCTATCATTGATTCCCCCAAAGTCTTGCTGCTCTTGCCTTGTGCTGGTGATCAGGAATCTGAAATAGTCCCAGATGCTGACAGGACTCACAGAAGCCCTTGGGAGGATCTGCTAACTCTCTTCTTCTCCTCTAAGCAACATCCAGCCCCTGACCCAGTGTGACACTGAAGCCCTCTTGAGCTGCCTGTCTTTCAGCTGGCCTCGTTTTGCTTCCTCTTTATTTACAGGGAACCTTGCTCATCAGATGCGGTGACCCATGTCTACCAGGCCAAGTAACTTGGGACACTGAGGCAGCCTGGGAAACTTGGTGAGATCTAATCTCTAAGAGTTAAAAGTTAGTGGGAGCAGACAGTATGATTCCACACTTGGCAAGTGGAGGGAGGAAGGTCAAGAGTTTGAAATGAGCCCAGACTGCCTGAGACCCCTTCATAAAAGCCAGGCAAGGCAGCAGAGGAAGCAACGGTGTCTCAGGGTTTCAGTTGCAGTGATAAAGCACTATGACAACGTGAAGAAGAAAAGCTTTTGCTTATTCCTTCAGGTCACAGTTCATCACTGAAGGAAGTCATCAAGCAGGGCAGGAACCTGGAGGCAGGAGCTGATGCAGAGGCCATGGAGGCATGCTGCTAACTGGCTTGCTCATCATGGCTTGCTCAGCCTGCTTTCTCATAGAACCCAGGACTACCAGTCCAGGGGTGACACCACCCACAATGGGCAGGATCATCCCACCTCAATCACTAAGAAAATGTCTTCCAGGCTTTCCTTTAGCCCGGGCTTATGAAGGTATTTGCTCATTTGTGGTTCCTTCCTTTCCGGTGGCTCTAACATGTTCAAATTGATATAAAACTACCATCATAGATGGGCATGTCGCTCACTGATAGAGCACTTTCCTATGCTGTGGGAGGACCTGGCTTTGATGTCTAACACCACGTGAAAAAGAGAGGAAGGAATCTTGCATTAGAGCCGCCTGGACAGGCTGGGACCGGCCTATCCCACACCCATCTGAATAGAGAGCTTAACTCAACAAGCTCATGTCCTCATGTACTGACACCGGGAGTTAGGACGGAGCCATCCTTGGGAGTAGCATACTGACTGCCATGGAAGTCCCCTTAGTAACAGCTTGATCTTTTCGTAGTTTCCTCTCAAGTGTTATCAGGCAGAACCAGAGCAGCTTGGGCAGAGAGCAGAGTCCAGAACACCATGGCCCGTGGGGGGAAGCTGGCTCATTGCTCAATGTTGTAAACAAGACTGCATTGGGATCTGGCTGTGCTTTTCCCTTTTTTTTTTTTAAATTTTTATTTTTTTAAAGAGTTATTTTATTTATTATATGTAAGTACACTGTAGCTGTCCTCAGACACTCCAGAAGAGGGCGCCAGATCTCCTTACGGATGGTTGTGAGCCACCATGTGGATGCTGGGATTTGAACTTATCACCTTCGGAAGAGCAGTCGGGTGCTCTTACCCGCTGAGCCATCTCACCAGCCCCGTGCTTTTCCTTTTTAATGCTTATATTGCCCTGGTAACTTTCACCCCACAGTGACCACGAAGCCTACAACATTGACTTTGGCCTAGCTCTGATTTTCTCTCTTCTCTGGCCAGGTGTGTCCGTCCCCGAGCTCAGCCTGGTACCCAGTGTGTGATGATAGTTCCCTACCACGGCTGCTGGGAACCTGCTCTCTGCCGCAGGAACTGTGATTGTTGCTGTCTTGTTCTTTCCGGAGGGTCTCTTTTCTGCATGGCTGATATCCTCATGTGTACCTGCTGATCTCAGGTTAACAGCATTGCCCACATGTGTGGGGGCTTGGGCAGTGTGCTCATATAGTCCTCTCTGGTGTATCTGTGTACACACATACAGGCACACACAGGTGGGCCAGGCCTCAGTCTTGGGTTGGTACCTGGGTATGCTGAGCCTCAATAGAGTGTTCCCATGTATGTGGGTTTTCTTCATGGGCATGTGCCAAAGCTGCCACAGACTCTGCAGCCCTCTTTTCACTGGGCCCCATGCCTTCCCCTTTCCATGCCTCCTTTGAATTCCTATCTTTCTGTTAGTACAGAGGTCCCGGAGTCTGGGTCCTCTCTTTGCACTGCAACTTGAAACCCTCCTGGCAGTTAGCCAGGACACTTAGAGGCTAGCTCACTCGACTTTCTTGGAGGGTTACTGTTCTGCATTGCATGTTACCCAGCGCCTAGCCGTTTGCCAAGGTGGGTAGTGAATCTGGACTCCCCTTCTTCTGTTCTCTTAGGCCCTGGTGCTTCTAGAGTTAGTATTATTTGGCTTTCATGAGAGTCCTGTTGGAAGAGAACACATCCATTGGCTGAGGTGATGTCTGGCCACACAATGTGCATTTCAACACTATTAACCACTCCAAGCATGCAGGGGGCCGTGCTGGTTTGGACCTTGGAGAATCTCCTCGGAGCAGTGTCAGGCAGCGGATGGGAGGGAGACTGCCTAGAGGCTCGCTGGCAACATGCCAATGGCGGTGGCTCTAAAGCAAGGGTTTCCCTGGCTGCTTCTCCTTGATTCAGAGTCTCTGGTGGCCCCCTCTGCTCTTCTAAGCTATTCTTAGGCTCTGGAGTCACTGTGAACATTGTAGTCCTTGCCACAAGATTTTTCTTAGCACATGAGGGACTGGGGGAAGTCCTCCTTCAGTCTGCCGTTTTCTTTCCTGACTTTTGTGAGCAGCAGTGCCAAATGTCTGGGTCCCCCCGGTAGATGCTGTGAAGGAATTTCATTTCCAGATAAGTGGTAACCCAGAGAGGTGGTGAGGCTAGCCCAGGACCACACAACACCTTCCCTGAAAAGCAATGGCTTTCCCTGCCCTTACACAGTCTTCCAGGGTCACACAATGGGCCTTGTTACATATTAGTCTAGTCTGAACCTCATGTTAAATTCTCTTCAGCCAGTAGGGACACATGTTGGCATTTCTACTACAAACCCAGTTGTTAGCGGAGCACAGCTGACCTGAATACACAGGTTATGTCATCAGAAACATGTGACTCTCAGCCTTTGGGACTCCTGTTGACATAGTCCCTAGGCAGGCTCACCCCCACAGGGAAGAGAGGATCTCCCAGGCTGAGCCTGGGTCACAGGGATGTCTGTGCCTATGCCAGTCACAGTGTTTTAGCTCTCCTGGTGTTGGAGGCTGAGGACAATAGTCCATTGGGTGGTGGGTAGCTGAGAGGATGGGATGACTCTGTGCTCTGGAGGAAGGGTGTGGAATAGGCAGAAACAGGCATGCTTACACCTCTCTGGCCTGTGACATCAGGCGCTGCCTCAGTGCTCCTGGAACTCCATCCTTTATGGCGCTCACAGGGTTGTCTGCCCTGCTGAGTATGGCTTCTCTGGTCTGGCTTTGGTTTGATAGTGACACTATGCCCTCTGGTCTGGCCTTGGTTTGATAGTGACACTATGCCCTCCTACGTCTGGCCCTTCACTTTCCTCTGCACCCTTTGTGCAGAGACTTTGGCCGGCTAATGTGGCTTCTTGGTTTTCACTGCCTCTCGTCAGAGCTAACCGTTGCCTAATAATGTAGCATGCGGCTTTCAGCCAGGTATAGGCAATGTTAGGCTGAGAGTTCTTGGCATTGGAGTTAAGTTGTCCAGCCCCACTGTGGGGCTAAGCTGTGCCAGGGGACGGGGAGGTCAGAGCAGAGGAATGATATGAAGGGGGTAGCTATTGCATGTTACCAGAGAAGCCCATAACACAATGCTCAGGCTTTCTGTGAGGCTCCTAGGATACTGTACCTGTACCCACTGATTGATACCTGGAGACAGGGCCTAGCAGGCTGAGGAGCCCCTCCTCTGCCCCCTCCCCCAAGTCCACAGTCATCAGTAGGAGAGGGCTTCTTAGAGGGAGGAGGCACCTGTTGGAAGGATCACTGGGCCGGTGTTTCTGCATCTGCAGAAAGAACAGCCTATGAGATAAATAGGTCAGTGGGTAAAGGCCTTGCTTGCGTGACCTACAAACCTGAGTTCAGTCCCTGGGACCCACAAGGTGGAGGAAGAGAACCAAGGTGTCCTGTGGCTCCCACATGCACACTGGCTCGCTTGTAGCCCTGCCTCCCACAGTGACATATAAAAATACATGCAATTTCTCAAGTGCTTAGAATGCTTTTGCAATGCATGCAGACTTTGCATACAATGAAGTTTGAGTGTTTGAGGATGTGATATCTTTGCTTCTGATGGGATCCTTGGACTAGTTTATCTAGTTTTAAATGGCAGCCTCCTCCCTTGACAGTCACTCCTTCAGGAATGACAGTGGTGTTACCTGCGGGGGGAGTTGGTCCAGAGAACAGCGTCTGTCCTGAAGGGGTCAGCTGTGTTTTCCACACCACGGTCTGTGCTTCCTGCGCTTCAGACACGCTAGGTGTCACACAGAATGGAAGGATGACACGCAGTGAGTTTACGTGACTCACTGAGCAACGTTGGCATCTGTAGCCAGTGGCACAGGATTGAGGCCCGTGTTTAACTCTTGAATCTTGGGCTTGGAAAAGCCCAGTGATTAATTCATACCCTAAGGTACAGCCCTATCACACGGAGAGCCGGTATTTTCATCTGTCATCAGCTTCCAAATGGATTGTTAGCTGAACGTCCCTTCTGTGAGTGCAATCAGCTCAGAGTATTAAATAGGTAAAAATTACTCTCTTAATTGAGGAGGTATGGCTACACTGTGACTTTTGCAGACCCCAGGCACTTCTGCCCTTTGAGAGAGTTCTTCCTTCATTAAAGAAAACACTTAATTGTACCTTAATGACCTTTTTTTTTTGGAATAAAGATGAAAGTTAATCATCAAACATTTTCTTTGACTTGAGAATTCAGTTTATTCTGGTTTTAAAAGAAATAAAAGGTAGGTGTGTGTGTGTGTGTGTGTGTGTGTGTGTGTACTTCTTAAAGTATTGTAGGCCCCCACTGTGCCTGCCAGGCATCTGGGAGAGCCAGTCCTGAGGGAGACAGATTCCTGTTAACATGAATGGTGCAGAGGCCAGCCGGAGGACTGCTCTGTTGGATGCTCACATGTTCCTTGTCACGTGCCGACTCTCTTTCCCTGGGACTGTTTGAAGACCACCAAAGATAGGGCAGTGAAGGATATCAAAAGCCCCTCACACTACCGTGGTTTGTCCCTTCAGAGTCGCATGTTGAAATTTGATTGCTGTTGTGATGTCTGAAGGTGGGAGCCTGAAGGTGGGATTGAGTTGTTAAAAGGGATTATTGTCTTCCTCGCAGGGACTGGGTCAGTTCTCACAAGACTGGCTTGCTATTCAGCCTCTTGTATGTCACCTATTCTATAAGCAGCCCCTTGCTCTTCTTTTTTTCTTATGACAGCCTTGTTCCGATGAGGCTGTGGATAGACTCTTCCTGAGGCCCTTGCCCGGCGATAGCTCCTTGAGGTCAGACTTCCCAGCCTCCAGGGCTGTGAGGCAGGATACATCTGTCCTGTATTCTTTTGTGGGGTGGTGTTGGGGATTGAACCTGGGGCCTCCCATTTGGGGGAAGGCAAGCCTTCTACTCCAAAGCTGGACTTGCAGCCTTTAAACTTCTGCTTCTGTGACTCACCTAGTCTCAGGTGTTCAGAGCACTAAGCCAGTACCATTTCTAACTCTTTAGCCCCTAAAAGAGCATCTTAGGTCTCGACTTTCAGTCTCCTAAGCGTCCTCCCCACTGACCAGTCAGCTTCCCAGCCTGGGCGTGATGCATAACTGTTTAGTCTTCCTCTTGGGTCTGGGTCCTGGAGTACAGTCACTGCTGAGCCGCGTTGGGAATAAGCAGCTGCAGTCTGAGGTACACCTCTGTTGCCACTGCTATGTCACCCACACTCTCAGCTGAAGGTGCTTCACTTAGGAAAGAAGGTGAAGATAGTCTCATGTTTCCCAGTTGTGTGTCGTGAAAGGGAGACCTGGGCACATCAAGGGTCATTTCAGGTTCCAGCAAGCTGCTTCCCAGTGCACCCTGTGCTTCCTAGTCATGCTGGTAATAGGAAGACACATGGTGACATGGCTTCTTCCTAGGCTTTACTGGCTCCAGGTGAAAGGTGTTGAGGTCTGAGCCTCTTGCGGATGGACAGCAGGTTGCAGACTGGACATGTCCTGTGGCTTCCTGCCCTTGAGCCTCTTCTAGGCTCTGGTGCTCACAGGATGCTCTGATCCTGTATCACATGTAAGTGGTACCCACAGCATCTCCCCCAGGCTTTTGTTTTGGTTTTGTCCGCCATACAAAAACATCTCTCCTAGATACGATTCTCACCTCCATAGTTAGTGCTTCTGTCCCTCCTGCTTGGCTGTTCATGCCGTGACTTCCCAGGGTGTAGAGAAGATACGGGGTGACCCCTATTCTGGCTATTGATAGAAAGTCTCCTGATCAGCCAGCTCTTCAACCTCAGTCTGGTGTTTGTTCACCTGGGTCACTGTTTGACACTTCATAATTACCTGTTCCTGCCAAAACCACTTAACAGGACCTACAGCCAACCCAGGTTTGGGACTTAGAAGTTCCTGGAAACAATGACGTATTACTGACCTGCTAACAGTGCATCTCTGCTAGCCAGGTGTGGTCAAGTGTGGCGCTGCTCTGGTGCATGTCCTTGTCGACACAGGGATTTCAACTCCAGTTTCCCTCTTTCCCTCTTTCTTTCCCTCTTTCCCTCTTTCCCTCTTTCTCTCTTTCCCCCTTCCTTCCTTCCTTCCTCCCTCCCTCCCTTCCTTCCTCCCTGTCTGTCCTCCCTCCTTCCTTTTCTGTCCTCCCTTCCTCCCCGTCTGTCCTCCCTTCTTCCCTGTCTGTCCTCCCTTCCTCCCTGTCTGTCCTTCCTCCCTCCTTTCTTCCTTTCTTTCAGTTCATTTGATTATAAACCAAGGGGACAAGAACTTGCATAGAATAATTCTTCTGCCAACACTTCCTTTTGTCTGTCCTTGCTTCCAGTCACCTGCCATCCCTCGGTCAGCCATTGTATCCATCCTTCCTGCCTATCTGTCCTCCCTCCCTTTCTCTTGCCTTCCCACCCTCTTCTTTCTCCCAGCCTAAGCACAGGAACAGGACCTCCAGACTGAGAGTTCAGAAGCCCATGTAACTTCCCCAATTACTATGCATCCTCCTGCTCCCTAAGCGGTCATGTCTCATCGTATCTTTCTGTTTCATGTAAAACAATAATAAAGACCAATTTGTGCCTCTTTATTGTAAAGAGTAATAAGTGCTCTGTTCTGAAAGGAAAAGTTAGAAAATAGAAAAGAACAAGAAAGAAGGAGAGTGACCTAGAGGCCCCTGGTAGGCACTGCCTGTGGCTGTTTGGATCTCATCCGAGGGTTGGGTTTTACCAGTAGTGTGGTGGGTACTGATACTTAGTTCTCTCGTGATTGAAACCCATCAGTGTTACAAGATCTGGCTTTCCCTGTGGTTTTGATCATAGGGCTCCTGTGAGGATACTACATGGCCCAGCCTGGCCCTGTTTAGGAACTGTTTGGTTATTCCCTGTTCTTCCCTTTCACACACAATGCTTGAGGAGTATCTTGTGAGTCAGTTGGTTTTCATGTCTCTAGTTGTAGAAGGGATCTCAGCCTTCACCCAGCCTTCACCACGTTCTTCCCTACCTCTGGCTTGTTTCACGGTCCTTGGGGAGGGGTTGTCTGTTAAGACCCTTTGTTGGCCTCATCCCAGAACTTCTGATGAAGTAGGCGTAACTGGCACTGACGTCTGCATGACCATGCTTAGGGCAGTGTGGGCCAGCCCCTCCTAGGAGGGAAGTCAAGGCTATGGAGGCAGGAGGATGTGGGCATCGGTGGACATCACCTGGCTCTCATACTGGGACTGCAATGGCTGCCTTGCTGTCCATCATCCAGGGTCCTGCAGGAGAGTGCCACATGGGTCCACACCCAGGCATCTCCTTCGGTTTTTAGTTAGCGTGGCTCTCTCACAGTCCGGACCTCGCTGATGTGAAGTTTAGACCTGCTAATGGCAAATCCAGGTGGGCCGCACGAGATCCAGGGAAGACGATGGCTGTAACCAATGGTGGGTGATGTGACAGATCCCCCTGCATGAGCACGAACCACACAGCCTTTCTAGTGTATGAGGGGTTAACAGGCGGCTGGCACAGCCTCCCCGGAGCCAAAGGGGGGAACTCAGGAGTAAGTCTTGACTGCCTAATTAATTCAATTAAACTACTTTATAAGCTCCACTGGTGTCAGTAAATTGTTAAAGTCTATTAAAAAACCGGTGGAACGTGATGAGGGTTTGGGGACGCCTGGTCTTCCCCCCCCCCCCCCGGGGTGGGATGTGCTACAGGAGGGATGGACAGGTGTCATAGGTCCTGTCTGGCACTACCATTGACCTGCTGTGTATACTGAGATGAGTCCTGCCCCGTTGGGTCTCAGTTTTCCAATCTTACCATTAGCGATGACTGGAATCTGAGTATCCGTTTATCGGTAGGGATTATGATCGGATAAACTGGCTTCTAGCAAGGCAGTTCTCCAATCCATAGATTTTTCTTAAAACAAAGTCAGTGTTTGTCCTGGGATCCTACAGGAGCACTAAGCCCTAGGAACCTCTCTGTTGTATCCTCTTCCAGGCAGGCTCTCAAGGCCTGGTGGGCATTGTCCCTTGGGGGCTTATCTCACATACATTTCTTTGAAGAGTGTCTGGTACAAGGAGACTCACTCCCACCCAGTACCGTGGGATGGCTCTGGGTGGTCAAGAGTAGCCTTCACTCTTGATGACCTCACTTCACCGTTTGGGAGAAAGTTTGGTAAGGAAAATGGAAAACGCTAGCGTAAACAATCTCTTGAGGGGAAGAGCCTACGGGTGTGTACGGAGTCAGTCTATTTTTAAGCCCTTGGAAAGTTCCCATTGGAATATAAACACTGTGTTGAATGGTAAAAACAGCTTTTCTGTTCAAAGGTGGTATCAACAAGATAGGGAAGGAGGAGAGCTAAGCAGAAGTTAAGCCAAAGGTGAGGAAGTGGCTGGCTGTGACCTTTGTTCATTGAGTTGCTCATCTTTAAACATTTGTTTTGGTGTGGCCTCTGTGGTAGCTGTGAAACTCCCACATAGCAGGAGGATGTGGCCTCGGCTCCTCTGTTCCTAGCACTTTTCCCTCTTCTTCATGGGAGCTCTGGAAACTTGTAACCCTCACTTTCTAAGAACAGTGTTCCATGTTATTTTCAGAGCACAGTGAGCATAAAGTCACTCGTTTCCTTCCCAGTGAACTGCAAAGGAAATCCTTACTGAACCGAGCTCTCAAACAGCAGCAGCCCAGATAAACACTGGCTGTTTATTTATTGAGCACTGACTATAAGCTAGGCACGGCCCTGGACACTCCAGTGTCCAGAAGAAGGATGCTCTGGGCCTGCCCTGACTTAGCTCCTTGTACCTGTGGGCACTCCTGAACACCATGCCTGTCACCTAGAACTTTTGCCCTGGCTGGCCTGGTCCCAGGAAGAGGATACCAAAAGAGTCTTTGTCTGTGACATCTGTTGTCATCAGAGATGAACAGGGTTGACGATAAGCTTCTGAAAGGCAGGCTGTTGGTTCTTGGGAGCTTTGGGGATGCCAAGAGGGAAGGAAGAGGAGCCATAGGTTTGGGGAGGTGTTTGACCTTGTGGGTGGTAGGAAGAGGGGAGAGGAGAGGCCATCCCAGGCTTTAAGGAAGAGATTATAATTAGCTGAGGCTTTGTATGCAAATGGCATTTCAAGATGTTTAAAAATATCTTCTGAGGGAGGCTGGAAATAGCAGGTGGTCTGTGTGTGCAGAGAACTAGGGAAGCCACTGCAGGCCTGGCTTGTCCCCAGCACATTCGTTTTTAAGGCAGCCCAGTAAGAAGAAAACACTACCCTGTATACCAACGCAGTGGGCTATTCTTAGAGGGTGTATTTGTGTGTGTATGTGTGTGTTAGAGATAAACATAGGAACACAAGAAAGCTTTTTTTTTTTTTTTAACAGTGCTTTGAAATATTGATCAATTTGATTCCATTGTATGACCCAGGGACGATTTTACTAGCAGAAAATATGACCGTGTTATATAGCTGCCATAAAAAAAAAATCACAGCCATGAGCCAACACTGAGAAACGAACCAAGTTTGCCTCAGTGTAGGCTAGGCTGTGGATGCTCATGTCCCTGGGCTTTGTTTGCTGTCTTTTCTGGTACTGATGACTAACTTGGATATAGATAGGAGGTGGCAGAACCCCACAGCCACTTGTAGAAGGAAAGCCTACAGTCCACTCCCATTTGGCTTCGCGACACCTTCGCTTGTGAGCAGACAGTGCCCACTGTTGCATTGGAGAGATGAGACGTACTGATGGGGATGAGATTGGGAACGAGCTCTGAGGCCCGTGAGGAAGCCTGAAGGCTGGGGAGCAGAGGTGTGCTGGCCATCGACCAAGCATCCTTATATCTCGCCAGCTCTTCACGTAACCATGAAGAACATGAATCCTGTGGGTGACCAGTTCCCCAGGTGACCATGACAGGGACACGAGGACTCCTCCTGCCCAGCTGGTCCCATTGGGAATAAGAGCATTTAGTCCAGCTGCTTGTGGTTCTCCAGCTGCGAGGCGACTGTCTCTGTGTGTCCCTCTGTGTAGGAGAGCATCGTCCCTGCAGGAGGAGCACCTTCTGTTCCAGTTCTCCAGATAAACGTGGGGATGAGGACTTCCCCATCTCCTAAGGGATGCTGCACTGCCGGCTTTGGGGACTTCATCTTGCTTAGGATGCAGGTTAGGGTCATTTTTGGCAGTTGGTTGTCTATCTTGTTGAGAGGGCTCAGGGGTAAAGGGAGTGTGGGATGGGGCTGCCGGCTCCCATAGAGACAAGAATGGGATGACGGGAAGAGGCCACAACTCCATTTAACCTTGTTTGATCTCCCTTGCACCGCACGTGACAATCCCAGAGCCTCCTCACTGGCTGTCCCTCAGCTGGCTTACTGGATATGCCTTTCTCACCAGGACTTTTCTTAGGGACTCCTTGAGATGACTTTATCCCGCATCTTTTGGGGCTTCATTTTCTTCCATGGTTCTATTCCCACCTAACAGCGCATACCCTTTAAAAAGAGATTTACAGATTTCTTTCTCTTCCCTATCTTTGCTTCTCAACAATAATCCTGGGATGGGGCTTAACATTGCTTATTTTGAGCTTTGCTAAAATATTATATTGATTTGTGCACATCCACATATGTGACACAGTAGATACTGAGGCCAGAAGACATATGCAGGTTCTCTCTTCCCATAATGCAGGTGCCAGGAATGGAACCTAGGCCGTCGGTCTGGGCAGCAAGCGCCTTCAGCCTCCCTCCCCAGCCATCTCTACAGCTCCAGCTTTTCATTTTAAAATAATTTCAACTTAAAAAAAAACTTACAAAAATAATAGCAAACATTTGCACAGATTTTCACCCAGCTTCTTCAAATGTTAGCACCTCGTATAATTATAATATAATGTTCGAGTTATACTATGAAATTAATATTGATACAGGAAATTAAATTACAGGTTGAGTTTCGCTTATCAGAAATTCCTAGGAGCATAAATATTCCAGACTTCATACTTTTTCAGGTTTTAGAATATTTGCATATACTCTGCTCTGTCATGTGCTCCTAATCGAAAAGTCAGAAATTAAAAATGTGTTGAGTCCAGTGTATACATTTTATGTGTGTATGAGGATCTGGAGGTAACATTGGCTGCTACCCCTCAGACACCTTTTTGTTTGAGACAGGGTCTCTCACTGGCCTGGAAACTTGCCAAGTTCACTAAGCTGGCTGGCTGGCAAAGCTCCAGGGACCCACTGGTCTCTGCTGCCCATCTCTGCATCGCCAGCATCACAACCATACACCAGTGTTCCCCATTTTTCCCAGGGGTTCCGATGTTCCAGAGTCAGGCCTTTGTGCTTTCAAAGCAAGCCCTTTGTACTTGAGCCACCCCCCTCCCCCCCGCCCCGGCTCCTAAAGCTTCAGTTTTGTTTGTTTGTTTGTTTGATGTTTTTTATGGTTTTAGAGCTTTATTGTAGAGAGGCAGCGAGAAAGAGAGAAGGTAGAAAGAGAGAGAGAGAGGCCGGCCATGGCCACGTGGAGAGAGGGGAAAAGGGAGAGAAGGAGAGTGGAGGGCTAGAGAGGAGAGTAAGAAAGGTGAGAGCTTAAAGAGCAAAATTCAGTTTTATAGGCAAATAATTTATTATCTTTTATATCATATTATATCATATCATATCATGTCTGTCTGTCTATCTCAGAAGTAATGAATTTTCAGAGTATTTAGATTTCTGGGTTTGGGTTAAGATTACTTAGTTCATAACTATACTATAAATTAATCTCTGTTTCTTACTCAGAATTCCCCAGTGGTCCCATGATAGCCTTCTTCTATCCCAGCATCCAATCCAGGGTCCCACATAAATGGAGCTGATGTGTCTCCTTTGTCTGGGCCCAGGTCTCTGCTCTCTCTTGGACTTCTGAGTCCTTGACCCCTTTAGTGAACTTTGAGCGGTTGTGTAAGTCCACCTCCTGGCTGTCAGATACTTGTCAGATAACTGGAGCCATGCTTTTTTTTTTATCAGGAATTTCCCAGTTGTGTTGTCGATTTTCCTGTGTATTATGTGGTGTAGATGCTGGTGACGTATTGCTACTGGAGACATTAGCCTGGAGCACCTGGTAGGTGTGGCGTCTGCCTGGTTTGGGCAGACACATTCATGGGCTGATATTTGGAGACTATGTCAATATTTTGCTACTTCCTCTTCGTCACTTTTAGCATCTATTCTGGATTCCTGACTCAACAGTAAGGGCTGTGATGTCTGCAAATATGATTTTCTATTTCCTTCCTTTTCCCTACACTTATTAATTAGGATTCCCCATGGGAAAGCCCTCCCTCCCTTCCTCCTGAGCTTCTTTCACTCGTTTTCTTACTCTGTTGTGTGGATGTGTATTTTAGGTCTATGAATCTGTCATATGGTTGTAGACTCGGAGTACATATTTTGGTTTTTTTTCTGTCATTGCCATTAGTATTTTTGTGGCTACAGTTGTTGCACATTTGGCTAGTGGCAGCCCCACCACAAAGCATCTCTGTCTTTTAGATAAAAGTCTTCATCTTTTCTAGAGCCCTTATAGGCATTCTAGGTCTTGAGAGAGTACTCCTGGCTCACCTTGTACCTCAGCCATGAAGCAAGGGAAGAAGAGCTCTGCCTATATTGTTCATGAGTGTATTCTTGCTGTGTATAGTGTCAAGGCACATAGTAGGCTCATGGGGAATCATTGCTGGGTGAACAGTTATGAGGAGGAATCTGGAAAGGAAGATGTGGCAGCCAGCTTCCAGAGTCTGGCATCCATCCTCTGGCTTGCCTCTCCTCCAAGGTCTGAAGAAACCATTGCCAGGGGAGGGGGAATCTATGTTTTCTCATTTGCTGTTAGTCTTATTATCCATGTTAATGGTCTGACAGGAGCCCAGGGCTTCCCAATCACGTAGAGCTATAGCCAAGTACACAGTGCACTGGGGAGCAAGCTGGCAGCTGAGGACCTGAGACAGCCTAGTCCCTGCCAAAGGCTCTGTTGAACCCCCGCCACGGTGGGCATGCTGTTCTGTGGCGAATGGCAGAGCTCCTGGGGTCCCATGGAGTGTGTGGTTTAGGTTGCCTGAAGCCACTTGTAGTCTCCAGTGGCAGGCAGGACTCACTTGAATATTTTATGAGTATTTCTTTATGAAAAATTTAAAACTCAGTCACATTGGCTTTAGAAAAAGCCTGCAATAATCAGATTTCTATTTATGAGGGGTGTGTGTGTGTGTGTGTGTGTGTGTTTGTGTGGTGTGTTCATGAGTGTGTAAGTATGCATGTCCCTGAAGAGGAAACTGGCTGGTGGGCCTTCTAGTCATCCCTCCTGGCAAACTCTGGTGCCAGTAGTGTACTTGGCAAGTTGTTGACACTTCACAGTCAAGAGAGGCCTGGCTGGCTCCTGGTCTCCTATTGCCAGGTCTTCCTCAAGCAACAGTAAGCCTTTGCGAAGCGGAACCTTCCCCTTGGGCCGCAGCCACACCAGCACTGCCTGTACTGGCTAGGTTTGTGTCAACTTGACACAGCTGGAATTATCACAGAAAAAGGAGTTTCAGTTGGGGAAATGCCTCCATGAGATCTAGCTGTGAGGCATTTTCTCAATTAGTGATCAAGGGCCCCTTGTGGGTGGGACCATCTCTGGGCTGGCAGTCTTGGGTTCTATAAGAGAGCAGGCTGAGCAAGCCANGGATGTGTATTTTAGGTCTATGAATCTGTCATATGGTTGTAGACTCGGAGTACATATTTTGGTTTTTTTTCTGTCATTGCCATTAGTATTTTTGTGGCTACAGTTGTTGCACATTTGGCTAGTGGCAGCCCCACCACAAAGCATCTCTGTCTTTTAGATAAAAGTCTTCATCTTTTCTAGAGCCCTTATAGGCATTCTATGTCTTGAGAGAGTACTCCTGGCTCACCTTGTACCTCAGCCAGGAAGCAAGGGAAGAAGAGCTCTGCCTATATTGTTCATGAGTGTATTCTTGCTGTGTATAGTGTCAAGGCACATAGTAGGCTCATGGGGAATCATTGCTGGGTGAACAGTTATGAGGAGGAATCTGGAAAGGAAGGTGTGGCAGCCAGCTTCCAGAGTCTGGCATCCATCCTCTGGCTTGCCTCTCCTCCAAGGTCTGAAGAAACCATTGCCAGGGGAGGGGAATCTATGTTTTCTCATTTGCTGTTAGTCTTATTATCCATGTTAATGGTCTGACAGGAGCCCAGGGCTTCCCAATCACGTAGAGCTATAGCCAAGTACACAGTGCACTGGGGAGCAAGCTGGCAGCTGAGGACCTGAGACAGCCTAGTCCCTGCCAAAGGCTCTGTTGAACCCCCGCCACGGTGGGCATGCTGTTCTGTGGCGAATGGCAGAGCTCCTGGGGTCCCATGGAGTGTGTGGTTTAGGTTGCCTGAAGCCACTTGTAGTCTCCAGTGGCAGGCAGGACTCACTTGAATATTTTATGAGTATTTCTTTATGAAAAATTTAAAACTCAGTCACATTGGCTTTAGAAAAAGCCTGCAATAATCAGATTTCTATTTATGAGGGGTGTGTGTGTGTGTGTGTGTGTGTGTGTGTTTGTGTGGTGTGTTCATGAGTGTGTAAGTATGCATGTCCCTGAAGAGGAAACTGGCTGGTGGGCCTTCTAGTCATCCCTCCTGGCAAACTCTGGTGCCAGTAGTGTACTTGGCAAGTTGTTGACACTTCACAGTCAAGAGAGGCCTGGCTGGCTCCTGGTCTCCTATTGCCAGGTCTTCCTCAAGCAACAGTAAGCCTTTGCGAAGCGGAACCTTCCCCTTGGGCCGCAGCCACACCAGCACTGCCTTTATCCAGTTTGCCTGGTAGAGGGCTGAGGTCTCCCTGATTCTGCTGCACATGGGTCTTGGGAAGTGGGTGAGGGGAGGATAGATGCCTAACTCTGTAGAAGGAGAAACTGAGGCCCAGAGAAATGGAAGTGATCAGCTCTTCACAGGGCACGAAGGAGAAGAAGTCTAATGATCGTAAAAACATTATTCAGTCCACAGCAGAGCTGGCCCAGAAGAATCACATCATCTCTCCACCTCTAGGATGATGACATCTGTAAGTGCAGCAACTTCACCTGGACTGTGCTGGGCTGAACAGTGTTGAGCAGGGGACCAAACACCTGGTTAGAATTAAGCAGTGAGAAGTTTTGGTCTGGACATGAACACTGTAGCTCCTGGGGTCTAGTTTGGGAGGAGGTCCCAGTCTCTAATGAGGTCACCCTCCCTACATTTATTGCCCCCATGTTTCCAACCTGCTTCCCTTAGCCAGTTGTCTTGGCAACAGAAACCACCTCTATGATGTTTTGTTTTCTCTCTGAAAAAAGCTGTTAATACATAGCTAAGTGGCTCTGGGTCCTGTGCTTCTGACTGAGGGTAGAGAGGAACCATAGGGTACACCCCAGCAAGGGGCTGTCACGGCAGTGTTGAGGCCAAGGTATAAGAATGTTCTCAGTTTGCACACCTGTGAAGTGGGCATGAACCAGCAGTCTCTTCATAGATGACCAGAGGAGACAGTAAGTTTGAAGTTCCAGGCACCATGTCTGGCCCATGAGAAGGGCTGTGCCATTGAGAGTTGGTGACAGTCATCATAGGACTTAGTCTTAGAGGTGCCTACTGTGGGTCTGCTAGCTTGCTGTAGCCTTCTCAGCTGTTCCTTTTATACCATCTGAGGATGGTACCAAGCAATTCCTCTCAAGTGGACATCTGTTGGGTAGTTACTAGGAATGACGTGTCCCTTTTGCTGGTCTCCACTTCATGCTGTGCACACAGATAGCAGCTTTCTTGGCAATTCAGACTTGGCATCATTTAGAACTTGCCCCAGATCACATTCAACAGTTTTGCCATTGTTTGGTGCTTGAACATATATACTGATTTATTATAACGCTTTGGCGTCCATCAGGCCAAGGTTGGAACTCTGTGTCCTGTTTTGTGCACCCCATGTCTTGTTTCTACTTGGTGACTATAGGTACTTCTCTCCAGTTCTCTGCTCTGTTTCCTCAGTGGGTCAGTTGTACACACATAGATTACACTCAGAGCGAAGGCTTACAGAGCATACAGGAAAGCTGGCCTTGAAACAGGTTGTTGTTAGTGGGTGAGAGTTCTTGGTTGGGTATCTTAGGATTCCTAGGGTAGAAGGATTTCCCCAAGGTCAGAGATCTGAAGATGTTCTAGTCTCTCCTCTGTGGGAGTGATCTGTTCTGTCTGTATCCGGTCACCTAAAGGACTCTTCCCTGGCATGACCCAGCAGAGAACCCAGTCTGGTGTTGCAGATCCAAAAGGGATATTTGAGAGCAGGGCTTTTCAACTTTCCTAACTGATGTGACCCCCCTTGACACAGTTCTTCATGCTGTGGTGACCCCCCCACACACACCCTAAAACTATTTTTGTTGCTCTTCATAACTGTAATTTTGCTATTGATATGAATCACAATTTAACTATCGGATACATAGTATATCTGATATGCACCTCCTATGAAAGGATCTTTCAACCCTCAGAGGGGTCTCAACCCACAGGTTGAGAACCATCGTTCTAGAGGCTGGTGGCTCATGATTCATTTAGCTTGGATCCGACCTGGCAGACCCTTGAGGAGAGAAGAAGACCCATGTACTTCTGAAAGGATGGAGGCTTTCTTAGGAAGTAAGGCGTTCTGAACTTGTATTGGCCGCTACCCATTTTGTGAGATGCTTATAAAAATGCTTCTTTCAAAGCACAGCACTCCTTCATAAAGTCAATATTTACTCCTGATGTTTCCTGTAAGCCCGGTCTTTCTTATGTTTTCTTACTTTGCTGTTTCTGCCACTGTTTTGGTTGTATCAAAAGCAATATATGTTGGCAGTAGAGCATGTGGATGAGCAAAAAGGGGTCGAAGTTCACTCGTTCCCAGACACACTCAGCATGGATGTTGATGTATGACCATTGAGGCTTTAAAATGATGCATCTATTCAGAATATATTCAACACTCACACAACGTAAACATTCATTTACACAGGAAATTTTTACTGAATATTTACTGTTGGTGGATAAGTTAAGGGCCAAAATGTGGAAGTCAATTACTCCCAAGAACAGTGTATGTATGAGAGGAAGAGAAGATAATTGGAGCAGATATGGGACTCTGGGAAGGTCCAGCACCCATCACGAAGGTGACCCCGAGAGTTCTGAGCTCACTGGGGATGATTGATGTGGTGTGGTTTCGCATAGAGCGGAGGGGAATGGGAGGCAGGAGGCTGCTCAGTGGAGGACTTGTGGCTGCAGTGTGGGTGTGGGTGTGAGAGCCCCGGGTGTTTTGTCGTCTCCACGTGGATGTCGGCTACTTCAGCATCATTTGTTGAAGAGATGACCCTTCCTTCCTTCAGTGCGCCTTGCTCCTTAGTTGAAAATGGGCTGACAGTCTGTATGTGACTCATTTCTGTGCTTTCTATTCTGTTGCAGGATCTATCTCTTTCTTCTTTGGTCTTGTTTACTGTAGATTTAGAGTAAGACTTGAGGTTGGGGAACACCAAGGGGTCCTCCAGTGTGATTGCTCCTCAGTAGGGTTGCTGAGTATTCTGGGTCTTTTGCCTTTTCATAGTACACCCTTTATACTCAGTGTGTTTTATAGCCACACTATTAGGGCTTTTATCAAAGCTGGATTGAATCCCTACATAAAATTGGGGAGAGCCGATGTCTTGGTAAGACAGAATGTTGGGAAACTACTCCATGAACGTGGAGTGGAGTGTCTCTCCAGCTGTTAAGGTCTTTGGTTCCTTCTATTTCTTTTTCCAGGTTATATTTACCCCTAACTTTGTGATGTTGATACAAATACTGTTGTGTTTTGAGTTTAGTGCATAGCTCTTCACTGTTAGTCTTCAACAGGGAAGCAGCAGACTTGTATGTTTATCTTGTATCCTGCAACCCTCCTGAGATTACTTGTTGGTTTCAGGGCTTCTTTATTTCTTTATTACTTCTGTAATAGATGACATATCATCTATGAACAAAAGCACCTACCTACCTATGCACCATTCCTCCCTCCCTCCTTCTTTATCTCAAAATATAGGGCTTCTGGCATTAGTTGGAATGGAAATGGTACTA
>LR754247.1:0-52383 GCA_902729485.2 Mus minutoides
TTCCCTGGCTTGCTCAGCCTGCTTTCTTATAGAACCCAAGACTGCCAGCCCAGAGATGGTCCCACCCCCAAGGGGCCCTTGATCACTAATTGAGAAAATACCCCACAGCTAGATCTCATGGAGGCATTTCCCCAACTGAAGCTCCTTTCTCTGTGGTAACTCCAGCTGTGTCAAGTTGACACAAACCTAGCCAGTACAGTACTACTGGAAGTAGTATATACTCAGAAGCATATACTCAGAAGATGTTCCAACTGGTGTAAGGACACATGCTCCAATATGTTCACAGCAGCCCTATTTATAATATCCAGAAGCTGGAAAGAACCCAGATGTCCCTCAACAGAGGAATGGATATAGAAAATGTGGCACATTTACACAATGGGGTACTACTCAGCTATTAAAAACAATGAATTTATGAAATTCCTGGGCAAATGGATGTATCTGGAAGATATAATCCTGAGTGAGTTAACCCAATCACAGAAATCACTTGATATGTACTCACTGATAAATGGAAATTAGCTCAGAAACTTAGAATACCCAAGATACAATTTGCAAAACTCAAGAAAATCAAGAAGAACAAAGACCAAAGTGTGGATACTTCATTCCTCCTTAGAATAGGGAAGAAAACACCCATGTAAGGAGTTACAAAGTTTGAAGCTAAGATGAAAGGATGCACCATCCAGAGACTACCCCATCCTGGGATCCATCCCACAATTAGCCACCAATCCCAGACACTATTGCATATGCTAGAAAGTTTTTGCTGAAGGGACCCTGATATATCTGTTTCTTTTGATGCTATGCTAGTGATTGGCAAATACAGAAGTGGATGCTCACAGTCATCTATAGGTTGGAACACTGTTCCTTCAATGGAGGAGCTAGAGAAAGTACTCAAGGAGCTGAAGGGGTCTGCAACCTTATAGGTAGATCAACAATATGAACTAACCAGTATCCCCAGAGCTCGTGTCTCTAGCTGCATATGTAGCAGAGGATGGCCTATTTGTCCATCATTGGGAGGTGAGGCCCCTTGGTCTTGCAAACTTTATATGCCCCAGTACATAGGAATGCCAGGTCCAACAAGTGGGAGTAGGTGGTAGGGGAGCATGGTGGGGGGTATAGGGAACTTTCGGGATAGCATTTGAAATGTAAATAAAGAATATATCAAATAAAAAAAAGAAAGAAAAGAAACATAGGCTTCAACACACCAAAGTGTGACCTAGTGGATACTACTGCTCTGTTCAAATATCAAGTCTTATTTTGTCACCAAATTTATTCTTACCTCAGACTTCTCTGTCTCCTAAAGCACTCTCCACCTTTCCAATTAGTGAATTCTAACATGAAATAATCTTTATCTCCTCTTTTTCTTTCATTCTCCGTATCCTCTGTTATAGCAGACTGCTTGTTATTCCTTCAAAACATTTTAAAGGTTTTCATACCAGGATCTCCAAAATGTCTTCAAAAATTCTAACTTTAGAACAAAATATATAATATAATATATATAATATATAAATATTAATATACATGGTCATCTAATTCCTCATCTGAATTTCGACCATGCTTGTGTTTTATGTTATCTTCATCATACTCTGTAAAATGATTTCATGTTTGACTTTCAATCTTTGTAAAGATAAAAGTGTATTATCAAATAGCTAAATGATTACACTCTACAAAACAAAACAAAACAAAACAAAACAAAACAAAAACATTTAAAATAGGACCAAGTACAACAACTGCATATGACTACACTGTGACAAACCTTTGTCATCTCTCATCTGGATGTCTACAAAGCCTCCTCATTTCCCACCTCCCTTTCCTACTTGGAGCTTATGCTATAGCAAGCCATCTAAAGTGATTAATTTAAGTAAAAGCTAGATGAGTTAGGGCATTGTTGCTAGTTTCTTGTTCACTTCAATGCATGAAACTAGCTAAAACACATCAGAAACCAATCCAGTATCTGTCTTTGGATAAGTATGTCAGGGTTTTAAGATTTAAGAATTAAGACCTAATAGATGAGTCCAGTCTTGGAAATTATAAAATGTAGTTAAGGTTTCTGGTCCCTAGAAAGACCCTTTAGTCTAATTAAGTAGTATGTTACTTTTCAGAAGTGAAGGGAAGGCTGCAGTCACCAGTTTCAATACCTGCATTCATTCATACCTCCCAGGGTTCCAAATGATTCTGGATACCTCTAACCTACTGGGGACTGTTCACACACCACGTGTATGTGGCTAGGGCTTATATTTCTCACAAAGTACAACTATCCACAAAGGTTCTTGTTCCTATGTTTTTTTTTTTTTTTCTAATGGCAACACAGAAAATATCTAAGTGATTAAAATGCATAATCAGAAAACAAATATTTAATTGGAAACCTTAAAATATTAAGTCTATATTTATTCAATGATAACACAACACAGTTAATACGATTACATGCTGTACGTCTAGATTGGGCAGATCTACCACTACACTACCATTTTCCACAGCTTATGAGACCCCTTAGAACTTGTGGTTTCTCTAGGCCATGTGCTTCTGCTCTGCTTTTCTTCATCTTTGTCTTCCTCCTCTGCATCCTCTCCCTGTTCCATTTTCTGCTCCTTCTCTCTCCCACTTTCAGCTCTACCTTCCCTTTTATCTGTCCAGTCATCAGCTCTTCTTTCTTTTACAAATTAAGTTGGGAAGCAGGATTCCAGGAAATCACCAAGGTGCTGACTCCTTCGCAGCCCCTCCTAGGAGAATGGAATTAACATCAAATCTCATTAGCCCCAGGGCTATCCACGACACACTCTCAGTTTCTCCCTCTCACTCTTCCAGGCACCCCCAACAACAGACCTTCCCCACTTCTTGTCCCCTTCTTTTTCTTGGTGATTTTTCACTAGACAAGTTTTACTGGAAACCATAGTGCTTTAAATGTCAGTTGACACCTAATTATCCAATCAGAGCTGACCTCATACAAATCCTTACTTCTTTGCTCAATAAAATCAATCCATAATCATTAAAATCCTTCCAAAGGCAACCCAGTGTGGTCAGTGGAAGATCATGACAAATGAGACAATATTTAGTGCAATTTGGTCTTGTGTGCAGGAACTGCTGTTTTTTTCTCGCCCCTCACATAAGTGCTGTCAAAATGTATCTGGAAATACAATGTTTGATAAATATTTTCTAGTGAAAATCATTTGAGATAAACATGCCCTAAGTTGTATGGAACATAATAATTCCTAACATGCTCAGACTTATTTTTGAAGTTAGTCTTCTGTTTTATTTAAGGTTTGTAATTAATGTTTATTCATTGTACCAAATAATGATTTTTATTATAATACTTGCATAATTTTTCATCATACACCCTTGTTATGCTTTATTTAAAAAAAAAATCCCTCTTCCCTTTTGTTAGTTTCTACCATCTTCCAAAATAACATAATGGCTTTACTCATCGACTCTTCCATCAATAGTGGAGAATGTTTCTCCCTCCAAATACTTACCTTTGGCTGTTGTCAAAAGTCTAACTAAAAAAAAAAAAAAAATAGTCTAACAGGAAGTGAAAGTAGACATAACACGTATGCCACATATGTGACATATTAGTTGCTTTGGAATAGCATTTAAACACCGAAACCTATGTGTGAACAAGAAATTAAGAGTGTCAGCACCTGCTACATAGACATATGTGCAGAAACAATATTTCCAAAAGAAAGAGTAAATCGAGCCTGTGGAACCAATATATAAAAAAGTTTCGCTAAGGGTAATTTTGATAGAGTTACATTAAACTTCAATATGATAAGAGCTACAATCACCAATTTTACCAAAATATGTAAATCAACACTCATTTTAATTTTTCAAGTTGAAAGAGAGTTTTTAAAGTTTCCATCCAACGTACAATCTTTGTTTTTGATTAATTCTGCAACTTATTTTGCTGCCAGCAGAGGGAGCTCAAAGACAAGATGCCAGGTTAGAGCCCTACAGGAGAATGACTGTGGATAGGGAGTTGGANCACCAATTTTACCAAAATATGTAAATCAACACTCATTTTAATTTTTCAAGTTGAAAGAGAGTTTTTAAAGTTTCCATCCAACGTACAATCTTTGTTTTTGATTAATTCTGCAACTTATTTTGCTGCCAGCAGAGGGAGCTCAAAGACAAGATGCCAGGTTAGAGCCCTACAGGAGAATGACTGTGGATAGGGAGTTGGACAAAAATGTAAACCACTGCATCTATATTGTTCCTGTGCTGGTCGATCCTCTAAGGGAACAGCCATACCAGGTTCCTGTCGGCAGGCGCTTCTTAATGTCAGCAATAGTGTTGGGGTTTGATGTCTGCAGACAGATGCAGATACTTACAGCCAACCCTCTGACTGAACAGGGAGATCTCTAATGGAAGAGCTAGGAAAAGGACTGAAGGTGATTACAAGCCCATTGGAAGAACAATATCAGCTAACCAAATCACCCAGCGCACCCAGGGATGAAATCACCAACCAAAGAGTACACACAAAGGAGCCATTGCTCCTGCTACATATATAGCAGAGGATGGCCTTATCTGACATCAGTGTGAGGGGAAACCCTTGGTCCTGTGGAGGCTTGATGCCCCAGTGTAGAGCGGTGAGGCAGAAGTGGGTGAGTGGGTGCAGGAGCACACTCACAGAGGCAAAGGTGAGGGGGGAGGGGAACAGGATGGGGGGTTGTGGAGGGTAACTGGGAAGTATGATATCATTTGAAATGTATACAAATAAAATGATTAATAAAAATGTAAACTACTAGAAAGGCAGTATCAAAAAATATTTGACTCTTAAACTACAAAGATAAGTTAAATTTAGCCAAGTTTGAAAATCTTCTAAAAGGGTCATTTTTTTTCTTCAACACATTTATTTCTCCTACTTCGTTCCATGTGCTAATTAAAATGAATTCAGCAAGTTAATATTAACATTCTTTTCAAGATGAATGAAAAGGCAAGACAATTTTGGAAATGTTCTGTTTGATTTTTATAATTACCATGTTAAAATATTCTTTAAATATTTGCTTGTACATGATCTAATTAATCAATCATAAATTAATTTAACATTGGCTTTATCATACAATGATTTCTCATCCATATTTGGGAGCTCATTTGCTTTTATTTTTACAAGATTTTCTGTCCTCTTCTCCCCACTGAGCTTGATTTAAACAAATCCCGGGTCTAAGTATCTGTTGTTTTCTATGTAGCTCACAGTTTGCTATACTCTGACTGTGGTGTTGAGATGGAATCCAGATGCAGTAGTTTTTCAGTTGTTCAGCTTTCAAGATCTGATCAGGTCATAAGAACTCTACTCCCGTGAAGGGAATTAGTGTGTTTATTAAACAAAATAATCAGTCCATAGGAGCTTGTTTGCATAGAATCTACAACTAATGAGCTCTCACCAGACACCAAAATCAGGTTGAGCTTTTCAGCCTTAGAACTAAGAGAGATAAATTTGTATTTGTAATTATTCAGTCCAAGAGATTTTCTTAGACTTGATAAAGGCAGTGGCTTTATGTATCATGTTATCCATCATATACTTATTGAAGAACTATGATGTATCAGATCATGTAGAAATACACTGGGGAATATGGTAATCTAGAACTAACAGGCAATAACTAACCATAGAAGTAATATCAGAGAAATGTTGTGAAGAAATTAAGGGTGGGGTAGTATGTCTGATTAAAGGGTTAGACCAGAGACTTGGAAAAGGAGATGACCAGGGGAGAGATCTATTCAGGTTTGGGAAACATTTCCCATAAAATCTGGTGGGTAATATGATATCTATCTCGGCAACTGAGCTCTGCCATTTTAAAACGAAAGTAGCTGTAGTGAGCAGCAAACAAAAGGCCATGACTGTAAATAATTAAACCTTATTTACAGAAACAGATCCATACCTGGAGTGTCCTCCAGGCAAAGCAAAGAGCAAAATTCAAAGCCTGATATAAGGTTTGGCTTGGCACTTTATGGGAAATAAGTCCAGTATGTCTAGACAATAATGAATAAGCAAACAGGAACACCTTCAGTTAGTTTTGCATCATCATGACCAAGAAACAACTTAGGAAAGGAAGGATTTATTTTACTTTATGGTTTCAAAGACATGTCAAACCTACTGCCCATGATTAGCAAGAAGAGAACTTAGGATATTACCACCAAAAAAGGGATTACCTCCGAAGACTACTTCCATCACTTAAGCCTTCCACCAAAGTACTCTATAGCATACAAAACAGTACTATGGGGCAAACAAGACGTCTCAGGGGTCAAGTCACTTACTGGCAAGTGTGATAAACAGAGTTTGACCCCTGGAACACACAAAACAGAAGAAGGAGAGAATCAATTCTGGGAAGTCGTTTTCTGACCTTTGTACATTTGCTGTGACACTGACATGCCCATAGACATAGACAAACCCATAAATAACCAAAAATAATAAACAATCAAACAAATAAATAATAACTACAATCTCAAATCATGTACCTGTAGGGAGTGTTTCAAATTTACATTACAGCAATATCACAGAGACCAATAGTGGCAACTTCACTTGGTAGGGTATAGCAAGGCATTTTGAACTTAGTCTAAGTCTGAAAGGATATTTTTGGATGGTTCCTAAGCAAAGGAATACATAATCTAATGGGTGTGTAGACTCAGGGTATTGGGTAAAGAGTGGCAGGTAGCAGGAAGAATATTCATTGATAGATTTAATGAGAGGTGTTAGCAGCTTAGAATAGACAAGGAACAGGAGCTAGACACTATAATAGAGATCCATCTGTGTTTGATAGGTAGAATCAATAGAAATGACTGATAGATAAGACAAGGGATATGGGAAAACAGGAAAGGAGAGGTAGTGGCAGAGGCAAGATTTGTGAGGATGAAACTCCAAATATATTTTCATGAAAACATTAGATGCTTATTAAAATATCCAAAGGGAAATCAAAGATATAAGGATCATCTAGTTCAATCCAAAGAAATAACATTGTAAGTTATTAAATCATAGATAGTATACTGATTAAAACCTATAACTTCAGGAGTCATTCACATATAGGTACCATGAAAGCATTTAATTTAATGACCTCGCATATAGAGTATGTCAGATGGAGAGGAAGATTTAGGAGGAACACCAAGTGCCTTGAGGTATTCAGTATTTGAAGGGTGAAAAGAGGAGGAGAATCCACTTGTCCCATTTACAATAAAGAACAAGAAAATGGGCACTTCAGAAAGAGTGCTGATTATTTTCTGTCTACTGATCAAAAGCAGAAGTCGACATTCTTGTTCCCTCTAAGTTTGAAATCGTATCTTATACATGAAATTCTCTCTCTCTCTCTCTCNTTTTTTTTTTTACTTTTTATGGAATATTTTCTTTATTTACATTTCAAATGTTATTCCTTTTCCCAGTTTCCTTCCCTCCCTCCCAGAAACCTCCTATCCCATCCTCCCTCCCTCTGCTTCTAAGAGGATGTTACTCCAACCACCCATCAACTCCCACCTCAATTCCAATACTCTGGGGAATCTTTCAAGACTTCACAAGACCAAGGGCCTCTCCTCCCATCGATGCATAACAAAGCCATCCTCTGCTACACGTGCAGCTGGAGCCATGTGTACTCCTTTGTTGGTGACTTAGTCCCTGGGAGCTCTGGGGGGTCTGGTTGGTTGATATTATTCTTCCTATGGGGTTGTAAACCCTTTCAACTCCTTTGGTCCTTTTTCTAACTTCTCTAATGGGGACCCTGTGCTCAGTCTACTGGTTGGCTGCAAACCTCTGCCTCTGTATTTGTAAGGATCTGGCAGGGCCTCTCAGGAGACAGCCTTATCAGGCTCCTTTAAGCATGCACTTCTTGGCATCCACAATAGTGTCTGGGTTTGGTAACTATATATGGGATGAATCCCCAGGTGAGGCAGTCTCTGGATGAACTTTCCTCAGTCTCTGCTCTACAGTTTAATCAACTTTCCTCAGTCTCTGCTCTACAGTTTATCTCCATATTTCCTCTCATGAGTATTTTGTTCTCCTTCTAAGAAGGACCAAAGAACCCACACTTTGGTCTTCCATCTTCTTGAGGTTCATGTGGTCTGTGAATTGTTTCTTGGGTATTTGGAGCTTTTGGGCTAATATCCACTTCTCAGTGAGTGCATACCATGTGTTTTCTTTTGCAATTGGGTTACCTTACTCAAGATTATATTTTCTAGTTCTGTCCATTTGCCTAAGAATTCCACGAATTCATCATTTTTAATAGCTGAGTAGTACTCCATTGTGTAAATGTACCACATCTTCTGTATCCATTCCTGTGTTGAGGAACATCTGGGATCTTTTCAGCTTCTGACTATTATAAATAAAGTTGCTGTGAACATAGTGGAGCATGTGTCCTTATTACAGGTTGGCGCATCTTCTGAGTATATGTTCAGGAGTGGTATTGCTGGATCCTTAGGTAGTACTATGTCCAATTTTCTGAGGAACTGCTAAATTGATTTCCAGAGTGGTTGTACCAGTTTGAAATCCCACCAGCAATGGAGAAGTGTTCCTCTTTCTCCACATCCTTGCCAGCATCTGCTGTCACCTGAGATTTTGATTTTAAACATTCTGACTAGTGTGAGGTGGAATCTCAGGGTTGTTTTGATTTGCATTTCCCTGATGATTAAGGATGTTGAACATTTTTTCAGGTGCTTCTCCGCCATTTGATATCCCTCAGCTGAAAATTCTTTGTTTAGTTTTGTACCTCATTTTTTAATGGGGTCATTTGATTTTCTAGTGTCCACGTTCTTGAGTTCTTTATATATATTGGATATTAGTCCCCTATCTGATTTAGGATTGGTAAAGATCCTTTCCCAATCTGTTGGTGGTCTTTTTGCCTTATTGACAATATCTTTTGCCTTCAGAAGCTTTGCAACTTTATGAGGTCCCATTTGTCAATTCTTGATCTTACAGCACAAGCCATTGCAGTTCAGGAATTTTTCCCCAGTGCCCATATCTTCAAGGCTTTCCCCAACTTTCTCCTCTATAAGTTTCAGTGTCTCTGGTTTTATGTGGAGTTCCTTAAACCATTTAGACTTGACCTTAGTACAAGGAGATAAGAATGGATCAATTCCCAGTCTTCTACATGATAACCTCCAGTTGTGCCAACACCATTTGTTGAAAATGCTGTCTTTTCCACTGGATGGTTTTAGCTTCCTTGTGGAACATCGGGTGACTATAAGTGTGTAGATTCATTTCTGTGTCTTCAATACTATTCCATTGATCTACCTGTCTGTCGCTGTACCAGTACCATGCAGTTTTTGTTATGATTGCTCTGTAGTACAGCTTGAGGTCAGGCATGATGATTCCACCAGAGGTTCTTTTATTGTTGAGAAGAGTTTTTGCTATCCTAGATATTTTGTTATTCCAGATGAACTTGCAAATTACCCTTTCTAACTCTGTAAAGAATTGAGTTGGAATTTTAATGGGGATTGCATTGAATCTGTAGATTGCTTTGGGCAATATAGCCATTTTTACTATATTGATCCTGCCAATCCAAGAGCATGGGAGATCTTTCCATCTTCTAAGGTCTTCTTCAATTTCTTTCTTCAGTGATTTGAAGTTCTTATCATATAGATCTTTCACTTAGTTAGAGTCACACCAAGATATTTTATATTGTTTGTGACTATTATGAAGGGTGTTGTTTCCCTAATTTCTCTCTCAGCCCACTTATCTTTTGTGTAGAGAAAGGCCATTAATTTGTTTGAGTTAATTTTATATCCAGCTACTTCACTGAAGCTGTTTATCATGTTTAGGAGTTCTCTGGTGGAATCTTTAGGGTCACTTATATATACTATCATATCATCTGCAAATAGTGATATTTTGACTTGTTCATTTCCAATTTGTATCCCCTTGCCCTCTTTTTGTTGTCGAATTGCTGTGGCTAGGACTTCAAGTACTATATTGATTAGGTAGGGAGAAAGTGAGCAGCCTTGTCTAGTCTCTGATTTTAGTGGGATTGCGTCCAGCTTCTCTCCATTTAGTTTGATGTTGCCTACTGGTTTGCTGTAGATTGCTTTTATCATGTTTAGGTAAGGGCCTTGAATTCCTGATCTTTCCAAGACCTTTATCATGAATGGGTGTTGGATTTTGTCAAATGATTTCTCAGCATCTAAAGAGATGATCATGTGGTTTTTATCTTTGAGTTTGTTTATATACTGGATTACCTTGATGGATTTTCGTATATTAAACCATCCCTGCATCCCTGGGATGAAGCCTACTTGGTCATGATGGATGATCTTTTTGATGTGTTCTTGGATTCGGTTAGTGAGAATTTTATTGAGTATATTTCCATTGGTATTTGTAAGGGAAATTGGTCTGAAGTTTTCTATCTTTGTTTTGTCTTTATGTGGTTTAGGTATCAAAGTAATTGTGCCTTCATAGAATGAATTGGGTAGTGTACCTTCACTTTCTATTTTGTTGAATAGTTTGAGAAGGACTGGAATTAGGTCTTCTTTGAAGGTCTGATAGAACTTTGCACTAAACCCATCTGGTCCTGGGCTTTTTATTGGTTGGGAGACTATTAATGACTGCTTCTATTTCTTTCAGAGATATAGGAGTGTTTAAGTCATTAATCTGATTCTGATTTAACTCTGGTACTTGGTATTCTTTATACACACTCTTCCATGTTATTTCTTGAGCTGTGATGGTGGTAGTGACAACATATATGTCAATTTTAGAGCTCACAGTCATTATAATGATCTTGAAAGACTTATATATGAAATCCTACAAATCATTAAAGAACGAAATAAAAGATGTAAACAATTGAAAACATATTTGATGTTCATAGATTGGAAGATAATATAATTAAAATGTTTATATCACTCAAACTGATTTACATATCTGTATTAGTCACCGTTCTATTGTTGTGAAGAGACACTGTGGCCGAGGCAACTCTTAAAAAGAAAGCATGTAATTGAGGCTTGATTACAGTTTTGGAGGTTCTGTCAGTTATCATCATGGTAGGGAGCATGGTGGCACTCATAGCACTGGATCAGTAACTAAGAGTTACTTACTGAACTGTAGGCCAAGAGGGAGGGGGAGGCAGATACAGAGAGAAGTTTGTGACACACTTCCTCCAACAAGGCCTCACTCACCTCCTAATCCTTCTAATTCTTTCAAGGAGTTACACTGCCTGGTAGCTATACATTCAAATATATGAGACTCTAGGAGTCTTGCTTATTCCAACCACAAGATCTGGTTCCTAATAAATCCCCATAGCACTTCTAACAATGATAGAACAATGTGACAGTTCACATAGATCCAGACAACACTAACATCAAAGCTGAAAACATCAAGATCCTGATTTCAAAGACTATTCTAAGGCTTCAGAAATCAAGTAATTTTCAATACAGCATCAAGAATGTCATCTATTTGTCTCACAAACATACTGAGATGCAGGGGATGTAGCAATAACATACCATAAGTGTCACTATTCTTACTGAGGTTCACTGATTTTTCTTGAGCAAATGCTCTTTGAATTCCTACAAAGATTTTGGTTAGTGTCTACCATTTTTTTAATTGTATTTGTTTTTGTTTTTGATGTGTATGTGTGTGGGCCTGAGTATATACAGATGCTGAGGAGGTCAAAAAGGTGATCAGGTCTCTTGGAGCTAGAGTTTATAGGCAATTGTGAGCAGCCTATTGCAAGTGCTAGAAATGGAACTCAGATATTGGCAGAGAATCCAGGCTCGGAATTGTTGAGACATCTCTTCAGCCTTGTATTTTCTGAGTTAATCTCTATTTTATCCTTTTAATTTATGTATATGAATATTTTGCCTAGATGTGTGTCTATTTACCAAGGGTGTCCAGTGCCAGAAAAGACCAGAAGAGGACATTGTATCCCCTTGAACTACGGTTACAGATGGTTGTGAGCTACCTTTGGGTGCTGGGAATTGAATATGGGACTACTGAATGAGCAGCCAGTATTCTTTTTTTTTTTTTTTTTTTTTTTTTGGTTTTTCGAGACAGGGTTTCTCTTTATAGCCCTGGCTGTCCTGGAACTCACTTTGTAGACCAGGCTGGCCTCGAACTCAGAAATCCGCCTGCCTCTGCCTCCCGAGTGCCAGGATTAAAGGTGTGCGCCACCACGCCCGGCAGTATTCTTAATCACCTGTCCATCCCTGTTACCTGAGTTCTCAAATGGTTGAATCTGCATGGATCCTCCCCCATGGGTTTGAAAAGCACTTCATTTTTACCTGCATCTCATAATCTTTTTTCCATTAACTTACTTATTCAATTAATATCGCCACCACAGCCCTCCTCTCCTCCCAGTTACCCACGTACACAGCTCCTGCCCCATTTCTTTCTCCTCTCAGAAGAGGGAAGACCCTCCTGGGTATCAACCCACGTTGGCACATTAAGTTACTGCTGCAGGATTAGGCCTATGTTCTCCCATTGAGGTCAGGTAAGGCAGCCCAGTTAGGGAACAGAATCCATGGGCAGGCAAAGGAATCAGAGTAACACCCGTTCTCCAAGTTGTTGTAGGACTCCGGTGAGATTCTGCAGGACTCCGGTGAGATTCTGCAGGACTCCGGTGAGATTCTGCAAGGTTTCCTTTTCTTTCTTTCTTTCTTTCTTTTTTTTTTTTTTTGTATTTTCTCTTTTTTTAAACAATTTTTATTAGCTTTTTCTTCATTTACATTTTAAATGCTATCCTGAAAATCCCCTATTACCTTCCCCCCAACCCTGCTCCCCAACCCACCCCTCCTCCTTCCTGGCCCTGCCATTCCCCTGTACTGGGGCATATGATCCTCCCAAGACCAAGGGCCTCTCCTCCCATTGATGGTTGACTAGGCCAGCCTCTTCTACATATGCAACTAGAGACACAGTTCTTGGGGTACTAGTTAGTTCATATTGTTGATCCTCCTATAGGGTTGTAGACCCCTTTAGGTCCTTGGGTACTTTCTTTAGTTCCTACTTTAGGGGCCCTGTGTTCCATCCAATAGATGACTGTGAGCATCCACTTCTGTATTTGCCAGGCACTGGGATAGCCTCACAAGAGATAGATATATCAGGGTCCTGTCAGCAAAATCTTGCTGTCATATACAATAGTGTCTGGGTCTGGTGGTTGTATATGGGATAGATCCCCTGGTGGGGCCATTACCCTAACAAAGGAGCAGGATTTTATCACTTTGGCATTTTTTATTAGAACAATCTAAAACATTGAAGACATAGCTCGCTACATATAATGAACATTAGTTAAGACATTTTCAATAAAAATTCCTATGCAAAGCTCCCTAGCCTTAATAGTCAACTTTAGCCAGAGATGTGACTCACTCATTTTTCTTTGAAGTAATAATTTACTGTTCAACTGCAGCCTCAAGACAATGGTTTCTTTGGTCCAGTGAGAATTTTTTAAGGTACCTATTCATTTCATAGATGCTTCATTCTGGGAAGTAATATAAATAAGATTAGGCATAGTTTGTTGGCAATAGTGGGTTGTAACTTCAAAGAAGAATATAATATAATATAGCCTTGTTTTCTTTGTGGCATGCTGCTTGGCTCCCTCCAGGAAGAACTTACCCTTCAGTATATAGAGTACTGGTATCTGACACTCCCCAGCTAGTAGTACCTTCAGCTTCTACTTTGAGCATACTGTTTTATGGACACTTATCAGGTAATGATAAGTTGGCCTAGGCATTTCCCATCATCAATGAACTTTACCATGGGAGCATATTTGCTGTACATCTCTCTAATGGGTTCAAAGAGACTTGAAATATGAACCACAGTATGATATTCCCCTTAACCAATATTATACTCTCTTCATTTTCTTTTCCCAGGCATCATAGACTGAAAGGTTTGCCATACCCACTTTCTGCTCCCTTGTCTTCATACCTTTCCTATACATTACTTGCAGCAAACATTTGCACTCCTAATGTCATTTCAGCATCTGCCTCTCTCCTTCCCACTGAGAGTACAATTGATATATAATTTAGTACATTTCCATATTTGGCAAAGAAAAATCCAGGCTTGGTGGCACATACTTTTTGTCCCTTCACTAAGGGGAGGCAGAGACAGGGCAGATGAAAGTCTGCTTAGTAAGGTCTAAGTCATCTAGAGCAGCATAGAAAGACCCTGTCTCAAAATCCAAATAAAACAAACTGAGAAAACAAAAATAAAGAAAGAATACAAGGATTTCTGAGGGAAAAATAACCTTTTAAAATTTGTTCTATTTGGAACCTGATCTAGTCCCAGTCCAGATGACTCTGTTAGAGAAATGAAAGGTCAAGTTAATTAAGCTCTAATTAAAAGGATAAGAGAACTTAAATACAAGCAAGCATTTATCTATGCCAACTTTTTGCTATGTATCTAGCATGCATATGATTTCATTGTAGATAAGTTATATAAGTTTCTATTGGTGCCAAGTCCAACAAAATACTTTGTCCAGGAGTTTGCACCCTTCACAATTAGCTCATATGCATCTCAACGGAATTCTTCTCTTTCTCTCTGCAGAGATGATCTTTGGTCCATTACAGCGTGTCAATGCATTAGGGTTCCACAATCTAGATCATCTAACCTAAAAGCAAAAGGTCTCAAGCAATAGTATCTGATTAGGTAATTCTGTGGGGAAATAATCCCATTCATTTTAGAGGCTCACCTACTACTTAACATACTTGTTTCTTGATATCTATAAACTTCATTACAATTTTACAAACAAGATGTGTTAGGGAAACCTTTTCCTAGTTCTTTCTGAGATTATTAAGATCCCAAACTCTAGGAGTAAGCTGGTGGGCATGTTTGTATTCTCATTTAGTTTCCAAAGGTTTGTTTGTTTGTTTTTTTTTAATAGTCAGGAATTCTATCTTTAAAATGACATTTCTTGGGGCTGAAGAGATGGCTCAGCAGTTAAGAGAACTGGCTGCTCTTTCAGAGGTCCTGAGTTCAGTTCCCAGCAGCCACATGATGGCTCACAACCACCTGTAATAGGATCTTATGCCCTCTTCTGGTGTGTCTGAAGATAGCTACAGTATATTCATATAAATAAAGTAAATCATAAAAAAAGAGATGCCAATTCTTTGGCAAGATAACTCAGCCACTGGAAGAACAACATATGTATTAAGTTACATTTGTATGGGGGAAAAAGAGAACAAGATGACAACTATAATAGAATTGGGAATAATTGGATCTGCTTTCTCCAAAGAACCATGTTTTATGATACGTGTGTCTTTTGGCAACTTAGTGCCTGGCAGTTTTCCCTTAGTCATTATTTAGCTCATGTTCCAACAAGGTATCGGGGAATACAAGCCTGTGTGAAGTGCCAAGCTATTCTATTGAACAACCCTGGCTGCAGAGTATTTTTTTGACAAATGAAAAGATTTGCCTTCATTCCTTTATATTTTTCACTTGGCAATCCTTTTTGATTGCTATCTCTGCAAATGGTCCTGTAGTTTGGAGCTGGCACTGTCATGAACTGATTTAAACAATTTGAGAGGCAGATATTTGTAATAGTTACAAATAATCAGAGCAGCAAGAGGCATGAAGGCCTTTCATATTTTATTTTTCTATCTCCCTTGGATGAATAAATGCCTTTCCAAAAGAAGTATAGACTGGTATATATGCGTACATTGGACTTTCCTGTGACAGAATCAGGTTAGTGAGTTTCAAGGATATCTTACACAATAGCTGTGTTTTATGCTTGTGGTAGTATAGCAATGCTGAAAAATATTCATTTATTCTTCAAGCAATCTACATATCAGATGCTGGGAGAGACTATAAAATTAAATACTAAATAAGGTAGAAAGGGATCCTGGCCTTAGCAAATGTGTGATCTGGTGGGAAATTTAAAAGGTCATACACAAGCAACTAGACACTGCACAGTGATGGGTCCTATGAGAGTGTCTAGAAAAGGAATCGCACTGGCATATGATGGGTAATAAAAACGTTTTTAGTGGTAATAATATCTAAGTTAAGATTTAAAGAAATTGAGAAGTGAGAAAGGGCTGGATGTTTGTTAGGTGGTAGGGGTGATCTGAAGAAAGCAAATTCAAAGAAGTATAAAACATCAAAATCCAACTTGCTTAATAAAGGAAATAAAAGAAACCATGCACAGACAGAGCAGAGCATGTAACACAGGGAGTTGTAAGTGAAGGTTGATTTCTGTTTCAGAGAAGACATAAGGACCTTAGCCTCTTACTAAGTGTATGCTTACTTACATGTATGTGTAAGAATTATAAAATTCGCATATACAGCATTCTAAAATTCTCTATATGTGGAGTTCTGTGTTGGTCATTCTAGCAGTATAGATTTTAACAATGATTGTAGCAAATACCTACTGATTCCTGTGCTCCATAAAACAAGTACTATCATTACCCTAAGTTGTAAATATGAGAAGATGATTGAAAAATGAGAGCTATAGACAGTAAGTGATGAATGCCCTAGGGCATGAGCACTAAAGGTAGGTATCAGTCCTTAAGATGATGATATAGTCCAGGTTTGCAAAGGGGAAGTCTGAGGCAAATTATTTGAGAATACCCATTGGCTAAATGAGTGAGGATTGAAAAGCTTCATCAGAAGCTTGTGATGAAAGCTCAGAAGATGCTTGGGGTTGTTAGAATGAAAAGAAGAACCCATCAAATGAAAGCAAGCCTGTGAGTCACAGGAAGCAGAACTCTGTATCCCCATGTGCATTACAGAATGCGGCACTCCTCTTCCCCAAGGCAAACAGGAAATTCTTCTCCTTTTGTGACAGCATTGCTCAGAAGCCTTGCCCTGCACTTAAACCACATATGGGTGGCGGCCATGCTGCAAAGAGGCCAAGAAGATCCTCCTGAGCAAACAGGCTGGGCTGGGTTTCTGAATCCTGGGAGAGAGAAGTTGCAGGGTGTAGTAGGGGCTGTCAGCTGATGCCAAAGGAGAATGTTACCATGACCTGGAACAGTACAACTCCGCCTTTTCTTCTCCCTCATCCTTCAACGGGGCTACATAATGAAGAAAATTTGGCTACTTTCCCCGAAATACATGGAAACTGAAATGTGGAAACAATGTATTTTGACAGGTCCCGAAGACAACTACTTTTAGTCTACACCTCAGTCACAATGAATCAGTCTTTTGGTGGTGCTTTCCAGATGATTGCTTTGCAAAATACTGATATTTTGAACATAAAATTGTGAGCACTTCTCTTTGAACAGACCTGTAGCCTAGTGTCCCAAGTTTAAGATTCACAAAGTGCTTTGCTGAAAGCTGACTGTATAACTGCCAGTTAACTACCCGGCTAGGATCATGGCCCAGGACCTGACATTCCAGCTGTGTTCTTTGTCTTCTTCAGGGTCTCTCTCAATAATTTACATCTGTGATGAATTCATCATTTAACTTGCACATGGTCTCTTCTAAATGGTTAACATAACCTTTGGGTGACTAAGGACCAGGAAATTCAGAAGGATATTTCCTAACCTGTCACTAATCACACTGCTTAGACAAATATCTGTGATACTCTGTGCTTACAACACAGATAGGCAGAGCAAGCATGTTACAGTTGAACTTTGCTGTCCTGGTTTGATGAACTATTAACTGCAACTGGGGAAGTGAAAACACATTTAACGACATTGATAAAAGTTGGTTTCTCAAAACTTCTGCCTAACTTAAATGATGCTGACTCTAAATACTCCTTTTTTTTTTTTTTACAATCTTGAAGAAAGTATGCACCTCTATAGCAAACTGAATTAATGCAATTCTTACTTTTACATACTTATTTTGGGTTTCACATAGACATGATATTCTAATTCCATTCTCAGTGAATGTAATATTAGATCGGAATCAATGGAAAGAAAGGGAGACTAAAGGATAAATGGAACAGAAAGAGATGAGACTTGTTTTTTCTTTTTCTTTTGGTTTGTCTAGCCTTCTACTTAGGTGGCCACTGGTAAAGGTCACGTCTTTATTTGAAAATCTGATTTAAGTGGCGATATTGGATTGTTCAGATCACTGGAGAATGGCAATCATGCTTTTCAAATGATTCATTTCTTCTGTTGACTCCTTTTTGTTTTTTCATCTTTCTATAACTGAATAACAGAATAATCTCCCTTGAACAATAAAAAGGAACTTCAAACACACAGGGGAACTATTCATTTTCTCTGTCTATTAACTATACATTTCACAGTGACTCTAGGTAGCCAGTCCCTCCCCAGTGTTCTAACAGGTATAAGGATGTTTTTTGGGGGGAAGGGAGAAAATTATAGATATATTTTCAAGACACCTCTAGTTTGAATAGGAAGAATGCAGAGAAGACTGTTTATAGAGGAGTTATACAAAGAAGTTGTGAAAGGGGTATAGTTGGTGGTTAGTTTGCTTTAAGATTCTTACCACAAAGTGCAATGTTCATTCTACTAGCTACATAGTGTTGGCTCTAAGCTGAGTTTTTATGCAGAATCAATATGAGAGGAAGGGAATTGTTTTATATGAGGATACATGTGCCCTTCAGAGATGGACCATATCTAATGTAGTATATGGAACAAAGATATCTTCTTTTTTATTTATGATGTCTCAAGAAGTTTACCTTTGTTCCTGCACTTTTCTCTATAGATCTGACTAAGGCATATGGTAACTGAATGTCAGGATAATTTATCTCTGACAAGTCCCATATTCCCCATTCCCGTCCAGTGTTGTTAAAGTACTACACGTGAAAACACCTGTATGCCAGTTCCAGCTCAAAATCTATTTCTTATGGATGCTGGCCCAGGACAAGAGGAGAAAGTAGAGATGTTAGCTAGACATCAGAAGGGCTCTTAGAGAGATGAACGTCTTCTCTTCTGGAATGGCAATAAAATGCATATTCTTTTGATAGTACATTGAGCCTAGGAGTTGCTAAGGCTGTCCATGCAGAAAGACATTTTCTGATCTATTCATATTTTGGAATTGGGACAAAAGAAATTATCATTTGACAGTTCAACTAAACTGATTAATCCATTCAACATTGTTGATAGTAACAAATAGTGTAAATAAAATCGGACTAAGGAATTTAAGAATAGTGACTAAAGACATGCGATACATACTTTGGTAAGTTTTCTCCCTAATAGAGTGAAGGTTTAGGTAAAAAGTTGAATTTTTAGAGAGTCAAGATATGTATTAATGTTGTATTAGTGTAAGTGACAAGACAAATAGGCATTATTGTGTGGTGCCTCTCCCCCATGCCGGCTCCAGGCTGTGAGTTCAGGCCTGATGCCCCTGAAGGCTTGTCACAGGAAGCCACATACAGCTTGGCCCTCCAGCTAGGCTGGCTCCTTTTGTTATGCAACTACCACCACCTGCCTCCAAGTCTCTGCTGCTAGGCTGCCCAGAGCAGCCCAGATGTTCCAGGAAGAAGACAGCTGCTCCACGTGGTCTCCAAGATGGATCCAGGGGCCCGGGGAATGGGATGGCAGGGCGGACAGAAAGCCCTGCTCTAACCTAAGACTCTAAGCATTAAACCTAGGGGCCTTGATCAGAGAAATTTTATCTTGGCCTCCATTATTTCTCTCGACCATTCATTCACTCCTACACACTGAACCCCAAATTACCAGAGACAGTATTTCCTGCCTCAGTTTGATTATTTACTTCTGTTTTCTCCATTTAAATTAATGTGAGTACACAGTCTCTCTCTCTCTCTCTCTCTCTCTCTCTCTCTCTCTCTCTCTCTCTCTCACACACACACACACACACACACACACACACACACACACCAGAAGAGGGCATCGGACACCATTACAGATGGTTGTGAGCCACCATGTGGTTGCTGGGAATTGAACTCAGAACCTCTGGAAGAGCAGTCAGTGCTCTTAACTGCTGAGCCATCTCTCCAGCTCTTGTTTTCTCCTTTTGTATTGACTAAAAATTTCATAAGTGCATATGTTTTCATAAAACACAGACACCCTGCCCCCTCCCCTCCAGGTCCCTACTACCACTATTCCTTTCTAATTCATTCATCCTCTCCCTCCCTCCCTCCCTCCCTCCCTCCCTCCTTCCTTCCCCAGTGGAGTCTACTCAGGGCTGCTGTATGTGCATAACTGGAGTCCCATATACATGAGCAAGGATGTCTCTTAATGGGCTGCATCCACGAAACAAAACATGACTCTTCTTTTCTCAGCTCTAATCAATTGCCAATAGCTCCTCCTTTGAGTGTGATTTCCTGACATTTCTCCCATAACTGAGATGATTATTGTCTATACTGATCTTGTGCATGTTTTATGAATGAAGTCACAGATATTGTCAATACATATGTGCAACTGTCCAGTTGTGTCTAGAAAACACTGTTTTGCTATAGTCATCTACCATCTATGGATCTTACATTCTCTCTGTCACTTCTTCCTTAGTGATCCCTGAACCTTGGGAAGAGAAGTGATATAGCTGTCATATTATAAATAAACACTGCACAAAGTCTTACTCTGCCTACAACGAATAATTCTGGGACTGTATGCTAATCAGTATATACTGAAAGAAAGAGAAGTTCTTCCCTTGGGATCGAAAGATGCACTAAACTGTGGTTTAAGTCTTTTTTATTATTCTTTTTTATTAGATATTTTCTTTATTTACATTTCAAATTCTATCAGGAAAGTTCCCTATACCCTTCCCCCGCCCCTGCTTCCCTACCCACCCACTCCTTCTTCTTGGCCCTGGCATTCCTCTGTACTGGGGCATATAAAGTTTTCAATACCAAGAGGCCTCTCCTCCCAATGATGACTAACTAGGCCATCTTCTGCTACATATGCAGGTAGAGATATGAGCTCTGGGGGTACTGGTTAGTTCATATTGTTGTTCCACCTATAGGGTTGCAGACCCCTTGAACTCCTTGGGTACTTTCTCTAGCTCCTCCCTTGGGAACCCTGTGTTCCATCCAATAGCTGACTGTGGACATCCATTTCTGTGTTTGCCAGGCACTGGCAGAGCCTCATACAAGACAGCTATATATGGGTCCCTTCAGCAAAATCGTGCTGGCATATGCAATAGTGTCTGGGTTTGGTGGCTGATTATGGGATGGAACCCGGGGTGGGGTAGTCTCTGTATAGTCCATCCTTTCATCTTAGCTCCAAACTTTGTCTCTGTAACACCTTTCATGGATATTTTGTTCCTTATTCTAAGGAGGAAGGAAGTATCCATACTTTGGTCTTCGTTCGTCTTGATTTTCTTGTGTTTTGCAAATTGTATATTGGGTATTCTAAGTTTCTGGGCCTACAGTTATCAGTGAGTGCATATCAAGTGACTTCTTTTATGATTCAGTTACCTCACTAAGGATGATATTCTCCAGATACATCCATTTCTCAAAGAAATTCATGAATTCATTATTTTTAATAGCTGAGTAGTACTCCAATGTGTAAATGTACCACATTTACTGTATCCATTCCTCTGTTGAGGGACATCTGGGTTCTTTCCAGCTTCTGGCTATTATAAATAAGGCTGCTATGAACATCGTGGAGCATGTGTTCTTATTACCAGTTGGAGCATATTCTGGGTATATGCCCAGAACAGGTATTGCTCTTCTAGTAGTACTATGTCCAATTTTCTGAGGAACCGCCAGACTGATTTCCAGAGTGGTTGTACAAGATTGCAATCCCACCAGCAGTGGGGAAGTGTTCCTCTTTCTCCACATCCTCACCAGCATCTGCTGTCACCTGAATTTTTTTTTATTTTAGCCATTCTGACTGGTGTGAGGTGGAATCTCAGGGTTGTTTTGATTTGCATTTCCCTGATGATTAAGGATGTTTAACATTTTTTTCATGTCCTTCTCAGCCTTTTGGTATTCCTCAGTTGAGAATTCTTTGTTTAGCTCTGTACCCCATTTTTAATGGGGATATTTGAATTTCTGGAGTCCAGCTTCTTGACCTCTTTGTATATATTGGATATCAGTCCCCTATCAGATTTAGGAATGGTAAAAATTCTTTCCTAATCTGTTGGTGTTTTCTTATTGACAGTGACTTTTGCCTTACAGAAGCTTTGCAATTTTATGAGGTCCAGTTTGTCAATTCTTGATCTTACAACACCAGCCATTGCTGTTCTGTCTAGGAATTTTCCACCTGTGCCCATATCTTCAAGCCTTTTCCACATTTTCTCCTCTATAAGTTTCAGTGTCTCTGGTTTTATGTGGAGTTTTTTGATCCACTTAGACTTGAGTTTTGTACAAGGAGATAAGAAGGGATCAATTCGCATTCTTCTACATGATAAGTGCCATTTGTACCAGCACCATTTGTTGAAAATGCTGTCTTTTTTCCACTGAATGGTTTTAGCTCCCTTTTCGAAGATCAAGTGACCATAAGTGTGTGGATACATTTTTGTGTCTTCAATTCTATTCCATTGATCAACCCTTCTGTCACTGTACCAGTACTATGCAGTTTTTTTTATCACAATTGCTCTGTAGCTTAATGTCAGGTATGGAGATTCCACCAGAGGTTCTTTTATTGTTGAGAATAGTTTTTGATGCCCTAGGTTTTCTTTATTGTTCCAGATGAATTTGCGAATTGCCCTTTCTAACTCAGGGAAGATTTGAGTTGGAATTTTGATGGGGATTGCATTGAATCTGTAGATTGCTTTCAGCAGGATAGCCATTTTGACTATATTAATCCTGCCAATCAATGAGCATGGGAGAACTTTCCATCTTCTGAGATCTTTTTCAATTTCTTTTTTCTGAGACTTGAAGTTCTTATAATACAGATCTTTCGCTTCCTTAGTTAGAGTCACACCAAGGTTTTTTGTATTATTTGTGACTATTGGGAAGGGTGTTGTTTCCTTAATTTCTTTCTCAGCCCATTTATCCTTTGTGTAGAGAAAGGCCATTGATTTGTTTCAGTTAATTTTATATCCAGCTACTGCACTGAAGCTTTTTATCAGGTATAGGAATTCTCTGGTGGAATTTTTAGGGTCCCTTATATCATATCATTGGCAAATAGTGATATTTTGACTTCTTCCTTTCCAATTTGTATCCCCTTAATCTCCTTTTGTTGTCAAATTGCTCTGGCTAGGACTTCAAGTACTATAATAAATAGGTAGGGAGAAAGTGGGCAGCCTTGTCTAGTCCCTGATTTTATTGGCATTGCTTCAATCTTTTCTCCATTTAGTTTGATGTTTGCTGTAGATTGCTTTTATAATGTTTAAATATAGGCCTTGAATTCCTGATCTTTCCAAGACTTTTATCATGAAGGGGTGTTGGATTTTGTCAAATGCTTTCTCAGTAGCTAACAAGATGATCATGTGGTTTTTTTTTTTTTTTTTTTTAGATTTATTTATTATATGTAAGTACACTGTAGCTGTCTTCAGACACTCCAGAAGAGGGCCTCAGATCTCATTACAGATGGTTGTGAGCCACCATGTAGTTGCTGGGATTTGAACTCAGGACCTTTGAAAGAGCAGTTGGTGTTCTTACTCACTGAGCCATCTCACCAGCCCGATCATGTGGTTTTTGTCTTTGAGTTTGTTTATATAGTGGATTATGTTGATGGATTTCCATATATTAAATCATCACTGCATCATTGGGATGAAGCCTACTTTTTTCATGAAGGATGATCATTTTGATGTGTTCTTGGATTCAGTTTGCGAGGATTTTATTGAGTATTTTTGCATCGATATTCATAAGGGAAATTGGTCTGAAGTTCTCTTTCTTTGTTGGATCTTTCTGTGTTTTAGTTATCAGAGTAATTGTGGCTTCATAGAATGAATTAGGTAGAATACCTTCTGTTTCTATTTTGTGTAATAGTTTGAGGAGAGTTGGAATTAGGTGTTCTTTGAAGGTCTGATATAGAACTAAAACCATCTGGTCCTGGGTTTGTTTTTTGTTTTTTGGTTTTTTTGTTTGTTTGTTTGTTTGTTTGGAAGGCTACTGATGACTGCTTCTATTTCTTTAGTGGAAATGGAACTGTTTAGATCTTTAATCTGATCCTGATTTAACTTTTGTACCTGGTATCTGTCTAGGAAGTTGTCCATTTCATGCATGTTTTCTACTTTTGTTGAGTATAGCCATTTGTAGTAGGATCTGATGATGTTTTGGACTTCTTCAGGTTCTGTTGTTTTTTCTCCTTTTTCATTTCTGATTTTGTTAATTATGATACTGTCCCTGTGGCTTCTAGTTAGTCTGGCTAAGTGTTTATCTATCTTGTTGATTTTCTCAAAGAACCAGCTTCTGGTTTGTTTGATTCTTTGAATAGTTTTTTTCTTTCCACTTGGTTAATTTCAGCCCTATGTTTGATTATTTCCTGCCATCTACTCCTCTTGGGTGAATTTTCTTCCTTTATTTCTAAGCTTCTAGGTGTGCTGTCAGGCTGCTAGTGTGTGCTCTCCCTAGTTTCTTTTTAGAGACACCCAGGGCTATGCATTTTCCTCTTAGGACTGCCTTCATTGTGTCCCATAAGTTTGGATATGCTGTGGCTTCATTTTCATTAAACTCTAAAAAGTCTTTAATTTCTTTATTTTATTCTTGACCAAGGAATCATTGAGTAGAGTGTTGTCCATTTTCCACATGATTGTTGGTTTTCTATTATTTCTGCTGTTGTTGAAGATAAGCCTTAGTCCGTGTTGATCAGATAGTTTGCATGGGATAATTTCAATATTTTTATATCAGTGGTTGTCTGTTTTGTGACCAATTATATGGTCAATTTTGCAGGAGGTACCATGTGGTCCTGAGAAGAAGGTATATCCTTTTGTTTTATAATAAAATATTCTGTAGATATCTATTAAATCCATTTGTTTCAAAATTCTGTTAGTGTCCATGTATCTCTGTTTAGTTTCTGTTTCCAGGATCTGTCCATTGGTGAGAGTGGGGTGTTGAAGTCTCCCACACTTATTGTGTGAGGTGCAATGTGTGCTTTGAGCTTTACTAAAGTTTCTTTAATGAATGTGGCTGCCCTTGTATTTGGTGCATAGATATTCAGAACTGAGATTTCATCTTGGTAGATTTTACCTTTAATGAGTATGAAGTGCCCCTCCTTGTCTTTTTTGATAACTTTCAGTTGAAACTCAATTTTATTCGATATTAGTATGGCTATTCCAGCTTTTTTCTTCGGATCATTTGCTTGGAAAATTGTTTTCTAGCCTTTCACTCTGAGGTAGTGTCTGTCTTTTTCCCTGAGGTTTGTTTCCTGTTAGCAACAAAATGTTGGGTCCTGTTTGTGTAGCCAGTATATTAGTCTATGTCTTTTTATTGGGGAATTGAGACCATTGATGTTAAGAGAAATTAAAGAAAAGTAATTGTTGCTTCCTGCTATTTTTGTTGTTAAAGTTGGGATTCTGTTCTTGTGGCTGTCTTCTTTTAGGTTTGTTGAAGTATTACTTTCTTGCTTTTTCTAGGGTGTAGGTTCTGTCCTTGTGTTGGTGTTTTCCCTTTATTATCCTTTGATGGGCTGTGTTCATGAAAAGATATTGTGTGAATTTGGTTCTATCATGGAATACTTTGGTTTCTCCATCTGTGGTAATGGAGATTTTTTGCTGGGTATAGTAGCCTGGGATAGCATTTGTGTTCTCTTAGTGTCTGTATTGCGTCTGTCCAGGATCTTCTGGCTTTCATAGTCTCTGGTGAGAAGTCTGATGTAATTCTAATAGGCTGCCTTTATATGTTACCTTTTTCCCTTACTGCTTTTTAATATTCTATCTTTATTTAGTGCATTTGTTGTTCTGATTATTATTTGACAGGAGGAAATTCTTTTCTTGTCCAGTCTATTTGGAGTTCTGTAGGCTTCTTGTATGTTCATGGGCAACTCTTTCTTTTGGTTTGGGAAGTTTTCTATAATTTTGTTGAAGATATTTGCTGGCCTTTTATGTTGAAAATCTTCATTCTCATCTACTCCTATTATCTGTAGGTTTGGTTTTCTCATTGTGTCCTGGATTTCCTTGATGTTTTGAGTTAGGATCTTTTTGCATTTTGCATTTTCTTTGATTGTTGTGCTCATGTTCTCTATGGAATCTTCTGCACCTGAGATTCTCTCTTCCATCTCTTGTATTCTGTTCCTGATGCCCGCATCTATGATTCCTGATTTCTTTCCTAGTGTTTTTATCTCCAGAGAAGTTTCCCTTTGGTTTTTATTTATTGTTTCTACTCCCCTTTTTACTGTCTTGGATGGTGTTGTTCAATTCCATCACCTGTTTGGTTGTGTTTTCTTGTAATTCTTTAAGTGATTTTTGTGTTTCCTCTTTAAGGGTTTCTACCTTGTTAGCAGTGTTCTTCTGTATTTCTTTAAGGGAGTTATTAATGCCCTTCTTGATGTCCTCTACCAACATCATATGATTTTTAGTCTGAGTCTTGCTTTTTGGGTGTGTTGGGGTATCCAGGACTGGTTGAGGTGGGAATGCTGTGTTTTGATGATGGTGAGCGGTCTTGATTTCTGTTAGTAAGATTTTCATGTTTGCCTTTCACCATCTGGTAATCTCTGGAGTTAGTTGTTATAGTTGTCTCTGGTTGAAACCTGTTCTTCCTGTGATTCTGCTAGCCTCTGGCAGCAGACCTGGGAGTCCAGCTCTCTCCTGAGTCTCAATGGTCAGAGTACTTTCTTCAGGCAAGCTCTTCTTTTGCAGGGAAGGTGAACAGAAGTCTGGTGTTCAGACCTGCCTCCTTGCTGATGATGAAGCCTGGAAACAGGACCTGTTCAGAAGATGAGTTGCCTATGTAGTCTGCATGCACACTTGTGCAGACTTGTCTCTGAGGGAAGTGGGATGTAAGATGGTTCCCACACCTGCTCCTGCAGTTAGAGCCCTCCTGAGCGGGCACATCTCCTCTGGTGGGGAAGGTGCCAGGATGTCTGGAGCCTGAAATGGGGTCTGTCCCAGAAGCTGTGTCACTTCTGCAGTCTGCTCACACACACTTTGCAGTCCACGCACTGACCTGCACAGACTGGGGTTTAAGTCTTTAAGTGTTGGTCTAATTCTATGTCTATTTAGCATAACAATTTCTTTACTGTTCTCAAGTTTTTGTTATATAAGTCTTTCATTCCTTGGTTTTATTTCTTTTCAAGTAGTTTATAGTTTTGAAGCTATTATGAATTGGGTCTTTTCTTTTATTTCTTTCTCAGTAGGTTTGTTGTTGGTATCCAGGAAGGTTAGTGGGTTTTCTCATGTTAATTTTATATCCAGTTGGCCTATGATCCACCTAAGCTTGGAACTGTAGTTCTTTTAATGATGACAGGCATGAGTTCTCTCTTGTGGGGTGGGACTTAAATCAAGTCAGAAAGTGGATTATTTCTCCCATAAAATATGCTACTCTTGCATCAATAAGTATATCTTTCCTGGAGGGTGGTTATTATAGGTCACAGAGTTCCCAGTTAAGACTTATCATAAATTTTTTTCCTGTTGAACATGCATAGTATCTGCCAGCACTATGAAAGTTACCCAGTCTGGATGAAACTTTCTGTCAGTGATAGCACGATTGTTCCACATCTTAAGACTCAGTATGCAATACTTTCACAATTGGATCTTACCATCAAGTTTCCATATTCTCTCTACTACCGTATTCCACATCCTTCCTTTATGGCACCTGCATTCTGTCTCTTCTCTTTTAAAAGACCCTCTTGTAGCCTGTTACTGGTTTCCTAATGTCTATGGGTACTGTAATTTAAACAGACAGATAAAGGTTCAAAGCTACCATCCACACAGGAAAGAGAACATGTGATGTTTATCTCTCTGGGTCCAGGTTATCAACATCCCTTTATGATAAAAGTCCTGGAAAATCTAAGGAAATGGGGGATATGCCTCACATAATACAGTTAAAATACATCAATCTTACTGCCTACATGACCCTACATGGAGAAAAATTCAAAGTGGTTTTAGGAATAAAAGGATAGTTAGTCACCTCATTCATATTCAATACAGTGCTTAGAGAGTTAGTTGTAATACCAAGTGAGAGTGATAAAGATAATATAAATAAGGAAGAAAAAGTCGAATGCCCAATTTTCACATGATATGATTACATACATAAAGACTCTAAAACCTTGATCAAAAACCTCTGGTAAACATATTCAGAAGAATAGGTGGATAGAAAATTAACAGAAAAATGAGTATCCTTTCAATATACCAACAACAAATCTGCTGAGAAAGAAATAAAAGAAACAACCGAAGTCATGATATCTACAAAATATAAACTACCTTGGGATAAATATAACCAAGGAGTGAAAGACTTATATAACAAAAAACCTTTCAGATAGTGAAGAAAGAAATTGGAGAACTGTGAGAAAATGGAAAGGCCTCTAGTGCCCATGAAGTTGTAGAGTCAAGGATACAGAAATGGTCATTCTACTGGAAGCTACTTACAGCTTCAACCCAGTACTGATCAAAATTCCCATGCAATACAATTCTTCACAGAAATTGAAACAATATTAAAATTAAGATGGAAACACAGAATGCCCAGTTTAGACAAAACAATCCTGAACAAGTTAACAAAACAACCCGCTGGAGGCATCACCATTCCATTTTAAGTTACAGTAGAGAGATATAGTAATAAAACAACATGAAACTGCCATAAAAAGTGATTCATCGAACAATTGAGTACCCATGTGTAAGCCCGCATGCCTACAACCACCTGATTTTGGACAAAAAAAGCCATTAATACATACTGGACAAAAGATGGCATCTTCAACAAATGGTGCTGGTCCAATTGGATGGATTCATATAGATTCCCTGTTGCTCTTCCTGAACTAATGCCAAGTCCAATGGCTCAAGCACTTTAACATCAAGCCTGATCTCCTAAATCCTACAGAAGGAAAAGGCATGGATATGCTTGAACTTACAGATACTGGAATTGATTTTCTCAATAGGACTCTGACAGTACAAGCATTAAGACAAACAGTTGATGAATTCATGAAATTAAAATGCTCTATAGCAAAGGACACCATCACTGAAATAAAGAGCCAGCCTTTGAATGGGAAAAATCTTTACTAGCTATTCATCTGAGACCAATGGTCTAGAATATACAGACAACAACAATAACAAATTCTTACCACCAAGAAAACAACAATCCAATAAAAATTGTTGCCTATGACTAAGTAATACCTTTTAAAGATTCAGCATCCTTAGCTTTCAGAAAAACACAATGGCTAAGATAACCAACAATAAAAACAAAGGACCATAAATGCTGACATGGATGTGGGAAGAGACCAGTGTTTATTTGCTATGGGCAGAATGAAAACTGCTGCAGCTACTGTGGAAGTCAGTGTAGATGCTTTTCAAAATATGCTTATGAAAATAGATCCGCACCATGATCCAGCTATAGGACTCTGTATCCTACCACAGAGACATCTGTTCATTCATGTTCACTGAAGCTCTATTCACAATAGTCAGGAAATAGAAACAGCCTAGATGTTCATCAACTGATGAATAAAGAAAATACAGTACATTTCCAAAATGTTGTTAAAAATGGGATGGATTATACATAAAGCGAGGGATTTGGGAAAGTCGAGTAACCTCTCACATCTCACAATGTTGGTCTCTAAGAAAATCACTGTGGTCAGGAGCTGTGACACATAACTGTAGTCTGAGACACTTAAAAGGATATGAGGTAAGTAGATTAAGTCCGAGTATTTGAGGCAGCCTGGACAACATTGATGAGCAGTTCCTCCAAAATACTACTCTGTAGAGCTATCAAAAATTATGATAGTGTGCCCCAGGAATTGGTACATTTAAATACGTTAATTTAGAAAAAATCCCCATCTTCACCCTACTGTACTATTGACTCCATGATTTGTAATGTCAAACCCACCAGACAGCGTTTTTGTAATTCCGCGTTTCAGTGTTTAGAGAGGAATGTGTGGGTGAGAGCTTCCATCGAATGCGAGGCATCAGCTGAAGTTCAGTAAGCTTATAAAACTTGCCCACAGAGTCAGACACTTGGTGCTCTCTACATCCTGTGACACTTTATTTCGAGATTTAAAGACTTACACAATGAAAGAATTCCAGATACCTTATTCCAGCCTTAGAGGATCAAAGAAACCCTCGAGCTTCAGACTGTAAAGTTCAGACTGTAAAAAGGAGTCTCTTACTTTGAAAGACCCTCTCAGGTCTCTTGTTTTGTGTTTGATATAATTTCTTAATTCCATTTCTGTTCATCAGTTTAACCCAATTTGGTTCAGTTATTAAAACGTCACATCTGATTCTGAACTCTCATAAATTTCATAAATAATTCCTTGTCAATTGGTTTTTACAGAACAATATAGTATAAAATTTAAGTTGTATGGCTGGAAGGAGAAATTGAAAGTCAATTATGAGGGTTGGAGAGGCAGCTCAGCAGGTTAAAGTGCTTGTTTCCAGGCTGGATGGCAAGTTCAATTCCTAAGACCCACATGGTGGAAGGAGAGAACTAATTCCAGAAAGCTGGCCTCTGACTTCCTCATGATGGAAGTAGTGCTGTGTGCCCGTGCGCACGCGCGAGCACACTCACACACATACACACACACACACACACACACACACACACAGAGTAAAAATAAAATTTAAAAGGTCAATTGTGCTAATATCAACTTATCAGTGAGTACATACCATGTGTGTTCTTTTGTGCCTGGGTTACCTCACTCAGGATGATATTTTCTATTTCCATCCATTTGCCTAAGAATTTCATGAAGTCATTGTTTTTAATAGCTGAGTAGTACTCCATTGTGTAAATGTACCACATTTTCTGTATCCATTCCTCTGTTGAGAGACATCTGCGTTGTTTCTAGCTTCTGGCTATTATAAATAAAGCTGCTATGAACATAGTGGAGTATATGTCCTTATTACATGTTAGAGCATCTTCTGTGTATATGCCAGCCTTTGAAGAGCTGGGTCTTCAGGTAGAACTATTCTCAATTTTCTGAGGAACTACCAAACTCCTTTCCAAAGAAAAGACAGGGACAGAAAAATGGAACAGAAACTGAAGGAAAGGCCATCCAGAGACTGCCCCACCAAGGGATCGGTGACAGGGTTTAGAAACTGGGCCACCCACCCATCTCAAAAATATTAACCCAGAATTTCTCCTGCCTAAAGGAAATACAGGGACAAAGAGTGGATCAGAGATTGAAGGAAAGACCATCAGCAGTCTGCTTCACCTAGGGATCCATCCCATATGCAGACACAAAACCCAGACACTGTTGCTGATGCCAAGAAGCTCTTGCTGACAGGAGCCTGATAGACCTGTCTCCTTAGAGGCTCTGCCAGAGCCTAACCAATACAGATGTAGATACTCACAGCCAATCATTGGACTGAGCCAGGGCACCCCAATGGAAGAGCTAGGGGAAGGACTGAAAGAGTTGAAAGAAGTTGCAACACCACAGGAAGAACAATACCAACTGAATGGACCACCCAGAGCTCCCAGGGAGTAAACTCCCAACCAAAGAGTATACATGGCATGCTCCATGGCTCCAGATACATATGTAGCAGAGGATGGCTTTATTTCATTCACATCAATGGGAGGAGAGGCCCTTGTTCCTGTGGAGGCTTGATTCCCTAGCATAGGGGAATTCCAGGGCAGTGAGGCAGGAGTGGGTTAGTGAGTGGAGGAGTACCCTCATAGAGGCAAAGGGGAGGGAGGAGAGGGGATGGCATGGAGGGTTTGTGGAGAGGTAACCAGGAAGGGGGATATCATTTGAAATGTAAAGGAATAACATGATTAATAAAAATGTCAGGAGAAAGTGGAAAAAAAAAAAACAAATGTGAACCTAAAAATAATAAAGTAAAATAATAGTATAAAACTATTGAGTCAGGAAAGATGTCTTTAATGTTCTAAGATTCTTGAAAATTTTAGAATATGAATATCATGGTTGAATTCTTTTATTTTCATCATTTTGTTCTTGAAGGGAAAATACAATGTGATGAAACCTTAAAAAATGATCACTTGTGGCAATCTACCTAGTATCTGGTATCAACAAAGTCAAAAGACCCCAAATTCATTTTATAACCTACCTTTGTAATCTAAAACATCCCAGAAACTTAAAGCTCATTATTCAAGCACCATAGACTATACATTCTGATGCTTGATTTTTGTGAACAAAACTATTGTTTGGCATGTAGAATTGCATGAGTTCCCTGAATTCCACCTAGAACTCATTTGCCTCCATGGATATTTCTTTTTAAATAATAAAAGAATGTCATCTGCCACCCATCAGATTGAAGCTATATTTTGTATTGACATGGAAAACACTTGAGCCTGACCTAATTGGAAAGGGATGGGATAGATCATCATTGCTTATTGGCAGGTCTGGGGAAACATACTGACATGTCTGATGAGTTCCTTACTGGTATGTAAAATACATTCATTTTCCAATAAGATACTTTTGCGGAGGAAAGCCAAAGCCTCTCTTTATGCTGCCTACAAATCTCAGCATGAGTGTGAAAATTAAAATCTTGTTTTTATTTTAAATAACACTTCTTTTTGGTAGAAGTAGGGAGTGAGAAGGCTCTATTGAACTAGTGTGATGATATATTTATTATTCTCGCTGAGGAATGACTAGGGTGCTGAGAGATTGTTGGAGGGATTCCTGAGCTATGTTGAATATACTTCTTTTATTTTTTTTTTAGATTGATTTATATACCCATGTTTTTGTAAGTTTGTTTGTATGTGCAAGGCCATATGTTGGTCAGAAGACAGTCAGTCTCCTTCTATTGTGTAAGTCCTGGGCATTGAGGTCAGGTAGGTTGTCAGTTTTGGAGGCATGCACCTGTACTCACTGAGACACTTGGGCAGCCCCACTGAATACTTTGCTAAAGTGATAAAACATGCAAATAAACATGTAAGATAGGAAAGTGTAGGGTTCCTGTGATTGCCTTTTACTTCCTACATCAGAGTCCAGTGATCTAGAAACACATCCAAATCTTTGTTCAAAGGCCAATGTAGTCAGATGGTATATGAAGAAACTTGACATTTTGGTAATCACTTGATGTTAATGCCATGTCTGATTAATGGTTTTGTAGAGGTGGAGCAGTTTAGTTTTGGTTGTTTTATAAGTAGTGCCCCTGTTGTGTTAGCTGTTTTGGAGATCATTCCAGTGATTTATTTTCTATGAATTTAGCAATATGTACATTTAGAATGTCTTACAGATAACAGGACTAGGCTTCCCAAAAGTTGACATACTTCAAAATAAAAGTATCCATGTATTGTAAATGATGGAAAATTCTACACCTGCCCTGATGTGCTGAGTTAAGCTCACAAACTAGATACAGTAGCATTTTGTATAAAATCACCTTCAATATATATGTGCCATATTTAGACTTGAGTTGCAACCCCAAGATATCACATTAAACAGAGGTAAAAATTTCAAAATAATTTTGTCATTTGCTATGGGTCAGGTCCAGATGTATGAGAAATGAATGAGATTCTCTGTTATTAAGAACTTTCAATGTATTCAATAGTAGGCAAATATTTTATTACACGGTTCCATTTGGGCTTTAGAACTACTCTAAACAGCAGCCTCTAGAGTTTTCCCCATGCAACAGAATAAGTCAATGGTCAAAAGATATGATCAATGTAGATGGCTGAGAAAATGGCTCAGTCAGTAAATGTTTCTGTGTAAGCATGAGGAACTGAGTTTATTCTCAACACCTGAGTTTAGATCTCCAGCAACCCACACAAAAAGCTAGGACTGGAGTGATAGAGACAGGATGATCTTTGGGGTTTACTATCTAGGTAGTCCAGTCAAATCTTTGTTTTCTAGACTCAGTGGAATGCATTTGTTTCAAAATGTAAGGTAGAGAAAAAGACTTGATGAAGACACCAAACATGCACAGATATGCACACACATGCACTCTTGTGAAGGTATGCCCTCACGCACAAATAAATGAGAAGTTTCAATGAGCAATGAGTACCATTGAAGTGAAGGTATCATTTATTGATGAAAAGGTGAATACATTCACCATTGTAACTGTTGTAGTAGTTTGAATGAGAAGTGCCCTGCCCCAGTATGCTCATGTGCTTAAACACTTGGTCCCCAGTTGATGATGCTGTTTGGGGAGGTTTATGACATGAGGACTTGCTGGAAGAAGTGTGTTGCTGGAGGTAGGCTTTGAGGTTTAAAAATCTCACAGTATTCCAAATTAGGTCTCTCTGCCTAGTGTTTGTGAATTAAGACATGAGCTCCAAACTTTATATGCCCCAGTGCAGGGGAACTCCAGGGCCAAGAAATGGGAGTGGGTAGGTAGGGGAGCAGGGCAGGGTGAGGGTAGATGGAACATTCAGGATAGCATTTGAAATGTAAATTAAGAAAATGTCTAATAATAAATAATAAAAAGACATGAGCTCCCAGCCTGCTGCTGCTCTGTCCACACCATCATGGACTCTAAGTCCTTGGAACTGCTAACCAAACTAAACTCTTTCTTCTGTACATTACCTTGGTCATAGTGTTTTATTATAGCATTAGAAAAGTAACCAGCAAGATATTGCTGAAAGGGCCCTGATATAGCTGTCTCATATGAGGCTATGCCAGTGCCTGGCAAACACAGAAGTAGATGCTCACAGTCAGCTATTAAATGGAACACAGGGTTCCCAATAGAGGAGGTAGAGAAAGTACCCAAGGAGCTGAAGGGGTCTCCAACCCTATAGGTGGAAGAACAATATGAACTAACCAGTACCCCCAGAGCTCGTGTCTCTAGCTGCATATGTAGCAGAAGATGGCCTAGTTAGCCATCATGGGAAGAGAGGCCCCTTGGTCATGCAAACGTTATATGCCTCAGTACAGGGGAATGCCAGGGCCAAGATGTGGGAGTCGGTGGGTAGGGGAGCCGGGTGGGGGATGGGGGAGGATATAGGGAACTTTCAGGATAGCACTTGAAATGTAAATGAAGAAAATATCTAATAAAAATTCAAAAAAAGAAGAGTAACTAATAGAACCATTAATATAAATCACATTTGCCAGGCTTTTAGAATTCAAATATTTGATTAATCTTACATATATTTGTTTTTTTTTAATTCAAATGCCAGTAAACATTTGATAATTTTTAGTAATCATAGAGGTTCTGTCACCAAGGTATTATAAACTCATCAGAAGAGAATAATGAAAAGCAGGTCTCAATCATGCCCTCTTATAACAGATCTTGTTACTTATAGGAGCTCAGATTCTCCATGTTGTTTTTGCTCTCACTACACAGATAGACATTCTGAGCTTTCCATCCTCCATGGTGTTTTGAATTCTAAAAAAAAAGAAAAAATTTTTAAAAAAATTCACCAAGTTCATCTGGAAAGGGCATGGGTAAAATGTACATTTGGAAAAACCAAGTGAGTTTCAACCTTGGATTCTATTATACTGCATAAAGCAAATCAAAAGTTCAGGGTGAGATTAGGACTTGAGGGAGAGATGAGCTATTAGTCTTGTCTTACACAGATGAGGCCTGGACAGTCTCCAGTTCCCCAGCTAATTAGGTAGCCCTATTGCCCTGTGGAGGTTTGCAGTGCTGCATACTGTTATTAATATAAGTAAAGCTCCTATCTTGACTGTGAAATCACTAAAAAATATGGCTAAGTTCCATTTTAGCCTTTTTGCCCATCCATCTCTATCTAAGTTTATTCCTAAATACACATTAATAAGAAAAGCCTATAAATGAAAGGGATTTAAATTTTCCAGTCTGTACTAAGACGCTTTCTTGATCAATAAGAGCCCTTTGCAAAGAAGTTAGAGAAACAAAACCATACAGCATTCTGAGTCTGCATGAAGGTAGCTTGATGGGGAGCTGCACTCATATATAGGTCTCCAAGCAGGCCGGGCACTTACTGTCTTTGAGATCTCAGGCCCCCTCATGAATGAGGCTGCTCCTGCCTCCTTCTTTTAGTCCTCTCAAGCCCCGGAAGATTAGGTAAGGAGCAAAGATTTCCCACAGGGATTCAATAATAATTCCTTTTCCTTGGTGTTTTTTATTGTTTAGAGTCGTATAGTAGTTATGTATCTTCTTATTCCAACAAATATCATTTGATGAAAAAGATTAGTGGATATATTCACTACATTGAGTTAGGAAGATGTTTTCACAGATGTTTACATACATCAGCTCAAAAGACTGTATACTTAAAACTAGTGCAGTTTGTGGTATTACAATTTAACATCTGCAAATTTGGTACTTGATGTTGTTAAGTGCAGAGATAAGACTTTACATATGAGCCATGTTGGGGTTTTTTTTTGTTGTTGTTCTTATTTTGGTTTGGTTTTGGTTTTCTTTGAGACAGGGTTTCTCTCTGTAGCTCTGACTGTCCTGTAACTTGGTTTATAGACCACACTGGCTTGAACTCATGGAAATCTGCTGACCTCTGCCTTCCACATGCCCCAGATTAAAGGCATGCATCACTACTACCAGGCTATGAACAATACTTAATGAATCATATGCATTTATGTTTCTGTATGTAATAAAAGAAAGTGTTGGCAACAGCTCAATATAGCATCCGTTAACAATTGCATGCATATGTTTATGTATACATATTTTGTGTAATTATACAGGCAGTACAGGTAACATTTTTGTAGATAAGAAAACCTCAGCTAACAGAGGTTAGGTATTTGGCAGAAAATACCTCATCTGGCATGTTCAAGCCTCAGCTACCAGTTTTCTGGATTGCCCACCCTGAGTATACTGCAAAGAGAAATTCATCCAAAGTTGGACATATGGACTGTTAGTGTTTCTTATGGTCCTTGAAGAGCTTGCTATGGAGGCAACTTAACTGTAGGTGACCTGTGATGGGTAAATTTAATTTTTAACTCAATACAATCTTGAATCACCTGGGAAGAAAGTCTCAATGAGGGACTCTCTTCTTTGTATTGCCTGTGAGCATGTCTGTGGGAAGGTTGTCTTAATTTGGTTGATGTTGGAAGATCTAGCCTAAAAACAGTTGGCAGCATTTTCTAGACAGGAGATTCTAAATTGTATAAGGGAAATCGAGCTAAGTATAATTAAGTGAGTATGTATATATTAGCTACTTTTGTGCTTTTGGCTATGGATATGATGCATCTAGACTACTGAGGTTCCTGCCTTGACTTCTTGACAATAATGAGCTGTAAATGTGAATATAAATGGTGAATGAAGAGCCCTTTATACCTAAAATTGGATTGTTTCATGGTATTTGATTATAGCAAGATAAATGAATCAGAACAGGATCCCAAAGATTTTTCTTACTTTCCTTGATGACAAAGGGTTCTTTACTGAACTAGTTTTAAGATGCTTTGAATTTGACCGAGCCTTGGGTGTTTGTCTCCATTTATTTCTTTGTGTTGTGGTTTCTACATTCAATTGTGTTTTTTTTTTTCTATTTCCAACCAAGCTTCCTTGGTTTCTAACTTGCTTCTTCTAATGATTTTCTTATGGTTTACCCACTCAGATAGTATCTCCTATATAAAACAAAGCTTGTTTTCAAGTTTTGGGGCTAGAAGGCATCAGGATTGAATGAACCATTATCAAGTATTTCCTGAGTATAAAAATTAAAATGAGTTAAACAATGTAGAATAATATCTAGTCTGTACATAAGTGACAGCATATGTTGTTAAGGGTGTGAGCACTCCTCCATCGCTGGTGGGATTGCAAGCTGGTATAACCACTTGGGAAATCAACCTGGCAGTTCCTCAGAAAATTGGACATAGTACTACCTGAGGACCTAGCTATGCTACTCATGTGCATATACCCAAAAGTTGCCCACCCTACCACAGGGACACGTGTTCTACTATGTTCATTGAAGCTTTATTTGTAAAAGCTAGAAGCTGGAAACAACCCAGATGTCCTTCAACCAAAGAGTAGATGCAGAAAATGTGGTTCATTTATATAATGTATTCTGCTATTAATAATGAAAAATCATCATGACAATCGTAGGCAAATGTATGGATCTAGAAAATATCCTGAAAAAGGACATGCATGGTATAAACTCACTGATAAGTGAATAATATCCAAAAAGTACAGAGTACCTAGAATATAATCCACAGGCCATAAGAAGTGGAACAAGCAGATAGGCCCAGGTGAGGATGCTTCAATCCCACTTAGAAACAGAAGGAAGTAATCACAGGAGGCAGAGGGATGGAGGGAGGAATCTGGGTGGGAGGGGAAAGGGTGAAGAGAAACAGGAACAGAAACACATATGGGAGAAAGGAGAGAAGGCCAGAGGGCAAGGAGAATGAATGGAAATATGCAGCTTCTGGGGTGGAAGGGGGGTCCTAGAAAGTACCAGAGACCTGGGAGATGAGAAAGTGTCAGGACTCAGTGGAGATGACCTTAGCCAAAATTCCCAACAATGGGGAAAGGGAACTAGAAGAAGGGCCACAAGTACAAAGATGGGTTACTAACCCACCATCAATATTTCTGACCCAGAACTGTTCCTGTCTAAAAGAACTACAGGGACAAAATGAAGAAGAGACTCAAGGAAAAGAAGTCCAATGACCAGCCCAACTTGGGATCTATCTAATGGTGGGGCACCAAGGCCTAACACTATTACTGTTGCTATTATGTACTTACAGACAGGAGCCTAGCATAGCAGTCCTCTGCGAGGACCTACCATCAGCTGACTGAGACTGATGCAGATACTCCCAACCATTAGACTGAAGTTGGGGACACCTATGGTTGAATTACATGGAAGGTTTGATGGAGCTGACGGGGAGGACAACCCCATAGGAAGACCAGCAGTCTCAACTCACCCACTCCCCAGGGAGATCCCAGAGACTGAACCACCAACAACATAGCATACATGGCTGTTCTGAGGCCCGAGGCACATATATAGCAAAGGACTGCCTAGTCTGGCCTCAGTGGGAGAAGATGCACCTAATCCTAGAGAGACTTGAGACTCTGGGGAAGAGGAAGGCCTGGGTGAGAACACCATCTCAGAGCAAGGGGGAGGAGTAATGGGATGAGGAACTGTGGGAGAGGGGGTCAGGAGGGAGGTAATGCCTGGAATGTAAATAAATAAAATAATAATAAAAAATGCTCTGCTGCTTCAGTTATGCTTTACAAGCTTTGATCTCTTCCCTTCTCCTTGCAATAAGAAGTAAGGAGTAGAGAAGAACAAAACCACAACACAGTATTAATTACTGGATTAATTACAAGTTAAAACTATTCTCTCTCTCTGGTTGTAAGGAACAGTAGCAAATTTATTTATGCTCTAATGTCTGTTTTGCTAAGTCCTATGGGAATACAGAAACTATTTGCTCTTTTTTCTTTTCTTTTCTTTTTTTTTTTTTTTTTTTTTTTTTTTTTTTTTTTTTTTTTTTTTTTTTTTTTTTTTTTTTTTTTTTTTTTTTTTGTTTTTTTTTGGTTTTTTTGTTTTTTTTTGTTTTTTTTTTTCAACTTTTATTAGATATTTTCTTCATTTACATTTCAAGTGTTATCCAGAAAGTTCCCTATATCCTCCCCCCTCCCGGCCCTGCTACCCTACCCACCCGCTCCCACCCCCTGGCCCCGGCGTTCCCCTGTATTGGGGCATATAAAGTCTGCATAACCAAGAGGTCAATGGTTTTTTATCTTCTCAATGCTGTAACCCTTAAATATAGTTTATCAAGTTTTGGTGTACCCCACAACCACAAAATGATTTTTGTTGCTACTTCATAACTGTGATTTTGTTAATGTTTTATGTCAGAGGCCAGTTCTGGAGCTCTGATTCATTCTTAAAGGTAGACAAGGGGAAAGAGTGTTGTCAGGGGCAAGACTTGGTCTTGCAAGAAGTTAGGGTTGCTTTTTTATGTAAGAAGAACATTAGGAAATAGGTATATCTTGATTTTAAGTTACTTTGAAGCCAGAATCTGCAGGCCTGTGGTTGAAATAGCACCACTCTCTTCACAGCAGGGGATTAAGTAAAGTGGTCCTTTGTTCTTTTCACCACAAGTCCTCGATGCAGGCCCTAAGGCTGGAGTTTATTTACATCCTTGTCAGCTAAGGAGAGTTGTAGCAGGAAGAGAAAAAAGGATACTCTTTAAAAATTCATTCTAATCTTTATTTCTGAGGAAAAGTAAAAGTGGGGAAATCCTATCAGTATATGCTCTCTGCATCTATTTGTCTACATAGCATCATTACAGGACACCACATCTTTGTTGATCTGTAGAAATCTGCCCAAAAGTGTGGGATAATGCCCAGTGATTGTTATGTATATTTGATAACAGGAAAGGTATAGCAGCTGCAAGCAGCAGTCCTGAGATGATGTCTCTTGGGGACCTTGCTTCATAGAGCTCACTCATCACAGACCATGCATAAACCACCTCCAGGAGGGCTGCCTGCTAGCCTTAGCTTATCCTAGATGACTCCTGACAGTTTTGAATTATAATTAAATATTTCTGAAGATAGAGGTTTGCTAAAGGATTCCTGACCCACAGGTTGAGAACTTCTCTTCCTTATCAAGCATTGAAATGTGAAGGAGTCATCTGCTTTAAGGTCTCAGTAAATTAATTACCCCTTTGGTAAAGCTATGAATTATTCATATCTCAAAGTTGGCCATAATGAAAGTAAAGTTTAGGAATATCAAATCCAACCCACAGTTCAATCATTGTCCTGCTGTCATGCCTTACACTAGCATAATTACTATGTCCGTCTATTTATTTATTTATTTATTTATTTACTTACTTATTTATTTATTTATTATTAGATATTTTCTTCATTTACATTTCAAATGCTATCCTGAAAGTCCCCCTGTCCTGCTCCCCAACCCACCCACTCCTGCTTCCTGGCCTTGCCATTCTCCTGTACTGGAGCATATGATCTTCGCAAGACCAAGGGTCTTTCCTCCCATTGATGGCTGACTAGGTCATCTTCTGCTACATATGCAACTAGAGACACAGTTCTGGGGGTTACTGGTTAGTTTATATTGATCTTCTACCTGTAGGGAAGACCCCTTCAGCTCCTTGGGTGCTTTCTCTAGCTCCTCCCTTGGCAACCCTGTGTTTCATCTAATAGAAGACTGTGAGCATCCACTTCTGTGTTTGCCAGGCACTAGCATAGCCTCATAAGAGACTAACTACTATGTCCTAAGAACACAAATGGGACAGCATCTTTTCAATTTTTAATACGTGTTTTATTTATTCTTTGAGAAATTTATTTGTTGTATTTTGCTCATATCAATCCCATGTATAACTCCTTAGGATACTTCATTCCATACCACCCAACTCTATCATGTCATTTGTAATAATAATAATAATAATAATAATAATAATAATAATAATAATAATAAATTCATCCAATCCAATTAGAACTAGTTATATGCTCTTGGGTATGAGGCTCTCCAGTGGAACATATTCTCTCTTAATTAAAAATACCAGAAATAAAACATAAAAAGATGACATTCTACTTCTTCAAGCAGCCATCCATTATGAGTAGTTCCTCATCTAAGGGTCAAACTTTGTGACCATACCCTCCACTGCTTCATAAAGGTATTTTGTCTGTCTTGAATGTGCACAGTTCTTATACGTATGTTGTCATAAATTCTGAGTCATATTTGCAGTAGCCCCTTGTGTTTGGAAAGCACTGTTTCAATTTTATCTACTTCCTCTGGCTCTTACAGTCCCCCTTTACACGGTGATTGCAGAGCCTGGAAAAGCTGAGCGCTCCACACTCTTATTTTCGGAACATTTACAAGTTGTAGGTAGCTGTGTTAATAGCCATCCATCTACTGCAAAAAGAAGCTTCTCCTATGAGGGTTGAGAGATGAGTTGAATATTGGGAATGATGATTACTTATTAGTAGTTAGTTTAATTCTATGTCTATTTAGCACAATAATAGTTGTAGATTCTTCTCCTAGCACCTAAAGTCTGTCATGATCTAGGTTTGGGGCCAGATAATGGTGCTAGTTATTTGTTTCATTTTGTGGAGTAGAACTTAACTCCCATTAGAAAGTAGTTGTTATTCCCGTGATGTTCAGGCCACTATTATACCAGTGGCTATCATTGCAAGCAGGTCAGGTTTGTACCTCACAAGGTTCACATTTCGGGAAGAATGGTGATTACCTCTGGTAGCTTATAGAACACCATTCAGGATTTTAGCTAGCTAATAGAGTTGAAGCTTTCAAGTCCATGCCAGCTTAATTTAATCATGTTCTATGATGGAAGCATATTGTGTTTCCAACAGTAGTGTCTTACTGTCAAGTTCTGGAGCAATTGAGAGCAATGGAAAAAAACCTGAGATACTTGGCAGCTTATATGACCCTATTGGACAACAACTCAAGAAGAGGCAGCCTAGTCCTCACGCTGGGCCTCTTATTTGTTAGCTTTTAATAGGGGAATCATTGCCTGTTAAAAGGTAACATCCTATTTAAAAAAAAAAAAGAAAAAGGAAAAAGAAAAACAATACTCAGACAAATAAGAGGTATGCTAATTCTTAGTATTTAGCATGCATTGTTCCTGAATAAGCCAACGATTATGTCACACAGGAAATTGTTTAGCACATGTATTTAGCATCAAAATGCTAATATGTTTGTGTCTGTTTACTATATGCCAGGTACTGTGGTGTGCTTTAACTGTATTTATTTGATTTCCATAAATCCCATTTTGTAGCTGGCACTTTCATTATTAATCTTAGACGTGAGTATGCTGGGAGTTGGAGAAAAAAATTTACTTCTGTGATGTCATGTATCACCTGAGCTGGAGATATAAGATAGAAAAATATATCTGTGTGACTCCTTCATAAAGTTATTCTACACTTTTCTGTCTCTCAAGCCATTTCATCTTATCAATTAAATAAGATATAGGTCCAAATTCCTTAGTCTATCTTTAACTCCAGGTCAAACTGTCACCTCTTATTAAGATTATGAATAAATTACTTCAAATCTTTTGCCTCAATATCCTTGCCTGTAAAAATGGGAATAGTATCACCTAATATATAGGTGATGGTAGATGAGATAAACTTATATATGTAAAATATTTAGCATAGCACTTATCACATGGTAAATATGAAGAATATGAGGAGTACTATTATTGAACAAATTTGAGTTTATCATTTAGAATCCTGTTTTTACCTTTTGAAATGGTACCCAGATCATACCATGTTTCTCTATTTATATAGAAATTATCTTTCATACTCAGCAGCAGTACAATAAATTTACTAGTTCTTGGGTAAGGATGGATAATCTCCTAAAAAGCTTGAGCAATTCATTTCCTTTTTATATCTAAAGACATTATGGAGATATTAGTACCTGTTTTAACAGTATGTTAACAGTGAGAACATTAAAGAAAACTATGAGATAATCATCTTGAAATCACAAAGCCATTTTTCCAATTAACATTTTTATTAGATATTTTCTTAATTTACATTTCAAATGCTATCCCAAAAGTTCCCTATACCCTCCCCCCTCCCGGCCCTGCTCCCCTACCCACCCACTCCCACTTCTTGGCCCTGGCATTCCCCTGTATTGGGGCATATAAAGTCTGCATGACCAAGGGGCCTCTCCTCCCAATGATGGCCACCTAGGCCATCTTCTGACAAAGCCATTTTTTAATCAACAGAAATATCAATTCAGAGTACTGAGCTGCACGTAATTGAGTATTCAGTACTATAGTATTTACATGAAGAGGCATAGAGCTACAATATGTGCAAGAGGTAAATTAGAATTTATGCCTGCGATAATTTATAATGATATATATTCCTAAAGCATGAAGTTGAGTTGCAGCATAGTATCTTAGTCAGTTACTCTTTCCATTTCATTTCTGTACTCACGTGCCCTTCCCCCACAAGTTCTTATCACTACTTGAACTGAACTTCTTTTTCCTTTTGAGACCCAATTTTATATCTGCTCAGTCTCTACCACTCAAATTATTTTCCGTAATGTAAATGCTTTGTTATAGTATCTGAATCTGCAGCATTCCCCAAAGACTGCATAAAATCTACAGATGCTAAGCATTTGACAAAGAAATGTAGCAATGCCACAGTGCTCTCTTGACCTTTCTTCTTTGCTTTAAGACCAATGGTACCTCAGTGTTTAAGATCTGATGAGTAAATGATAATAAGGGTTATTATTGATTGTCCATCCTGTAGATCAGGTTGTGTAATGTGGTACATGCAATAACCATATGAAAGTTATTGTGTACTTTTGAATACTTACAGTATTCTTTTTGTATTACTGAAGCAGCCATCAAATACCACAAAGTATAATTTCATATATATATATATATATATATATATATATATATATATATATATATTGTATGCGTGTGTGTGTGTGTGTGTGTGTGTGTGTGTGTGTGTGTGTATAATCATTGTATTTAATGTTCTATGGCTTTGCTTCTATCTTAAGCCAACTTGTAGTGGTGTTGGGACATGTATAGAATTTAAGTTACAGAAGTACATCCTTGAAGAGGTGGGGATAAGGAAACTAGAGAAGAGATAAAAGGTGAGAAGGTGATCTACATTGGATTATGCTCCTCCCTGAAATTCATGTCTTCAGAGGCTAACCCTAGAAATTGGCCTTATATAGCTTTTTTTTTTTTTAAACAGATGAAGGACTAGTGAAGGCAAGGTTGTGCTTGGCCAAAGTGAAGCATAAATAAGGACCGATTTCAGCATAAATCTGCATTAATATGCAAGGAAGTGTGTAAAATTGCAATAAAAACAACTAAACTGCCAGGATCTTGGAGATAAGCCTGGATTAGATTTATCCTTGTAGGTTCTCAGAATCTCACAACAGTGCTACAGCTTTGATCTCTGACATTTAACATCCAGAGCCAGCAGGCAATACACCTCTGTTGTTTAAATCATCCAGTTTGAAGTAGTTTGTTACTGAAGCACCAGAGAAACTAATACTACCATAGGGGACAGCAAAACATTTAAGATCCTGGGAGACATTGATATTCATATCTCTTCATAGTGTCCTCTCCCTATATCCAATGCCCATGTAGACACTGTCTCTTCAGAAAAAAAATCCAATTGTAATGTTTAACGTTCTTCCTCAACTTGGTTAGAAGCCATAAGATGCCCAGGTAGGTATTAAAATATCACTTCTAGATGGATCTGTGTGAGTGCTTCTGGAATAGAATAACATTTGAATCTGTGAACTCAGCAAAACAGATGCTCATTGCCAATGCTAGGAGATATTATTTACTCCATCGAGAGTCAGTCCTTTAAAGAACAAGGTAGACGAAGGAGAATTTACTTTTTTTTTCAATATTTTTATTAGATATTTACTTAATTTACATTTCAACCACTTTCCCGAAAGTTCCCTCCCCCTCCCCCTGCCCTGTTCCCCTGCCCACCCACTCCCACTTCTTGGCCCTGGCATTCCCCTGTATTGGGGTATATAAAGATTGCAATACCAAGGGGCCTCTCCTCCCAATGATGGCCAACTAGGCCATCTTCTGCTACATATGGAGCTAGAGACACGAGTTCTGGGGGTTCTGGTTAGTTCATATTGTTATTCTTCTTATAGGGTTGCAGACCCCTTCAGCTCCTGGGGTTCTAACTCTAGCTTCTCCACTGTGGGCCCTGTGTTCCATCATATAGATGACTGTGAGCATCCACTTCTGTACAAGACAGCTATATCAGGGTCCCTTAAGTAGACACTTGCTGTCCTATGCAATAGTGTCTGAGTTTAGTGACTGATTATGGGATGGATCCCCCCTGTTGGGTAGTCTCTGTATGGCCCATCCTTTTATCTTAGCTCTGAAATTTGTCTCTTTAACTCCTTTCATGGGTATTTTGTTTCCTATTCAAAGGAGGAATGAAGTATCCACGCGCTGGTCTTCCTTCTTGATTTTCTTGTGTTTTGCAAATTGTATCTTGGGTATTCTAAGTTTCTGGCCTAATATCCATTTATCAGTGAGAGCATATCCAATGACTTCTTTTGTGATTGGGTTACCTCACTAAGGATGATTTCCTCCAGATACATCCATTTGCCCAAGAATTTCATAAATTCATTTTTTAAAATAGCAGAATAATACTCCATTGTGTAGATGTACCACATTTTCTGTATCCATTCCTCTGTTGAGGGACATCTGGGTTCTTTCCAGCTTCTGGCTATTATAAATAAGGCTGCTATGAGAATTTACTTTTGATTTGACATTTTGCCTCTAGCAAATTTAGTCATTAGTAATTCTAGCTTTCTGTCTTTCAGACCTACAACCAGACTTATTCCATGATATTCCCATACCTTGCCCCCAAATTCCTGAACTACTGGATTCAGAATGAATTATATTATCATTCTTGGACCTCAACTTTGCATAAAGCATGTTGTGAGACATTTCAGCATCAATAGCCATGTTAAAAAAATGCCTTCAATAAATGAATCACTTCAAAGATCTAGGTAGCATTACATATATCTGTCTGCCTTTGATTATGTGTCTTTAGACACCCATTATTAATATAGAAGCTATACAGTTAATTAATTAATTAATTTAACAGTTATACAGGCACCAGCAAATTCCTAGAAGATGACAGTAGACTCTTAATTCTTCTTCTTAACTATGATAAATAGATCCACTACTTGACTCTTTTCTTTTTTTTTTTTTTTTTGGTTTTTTGAGACAGGGTTTCTCTGTATAGCCCTGGCTGTCCTGGAACTCACTCTGTAGACCAGTCTGGCCTTGAACTCAGAAATCTGCTTGCCTCTGCCTCCTGAGTGCTGGGATTAAAGGCGTGCGCCACCACACCCTACTTAGATCCACTACTTGAATCATTGTGCAGAGACCACTGGTCCCAAGCTATCCTATATGTTTGTATATAGACACACTTCAGAGAAAGCCCACAAGCCAGATCCCACATCACCTGTTGGTGATTTTCATTGAAAGAACAAGATGGAAATGGGAAATTTACAATAAAGACACATTCCTAGTATCGGAAGTATCTGCTAAAAGATACTGAATTCATTATACTTTAGCACTTTGGCACTAAGGGTGACATTATATTATGAGTGATGAAGACAGAAGCCTGCCAGGAACTGTAGATAGCTACAAATCATGGTAATAAGCTTTTTCTTGTAAAGATAATGAAAGTTAAAGAACAAGTTCATAAAAAGTAACAAGGCAAGAACAATGCATATTCAAACCCCAGGTCCTCTCCACAACCCTACAGACTTACTTGGGGACTTTCAGCAATGTTTAATCTTCCTTTAAGTTACAGCAATTTGTATGCTGAACATAACTCCTGCATAATGAACAAATGAGCCTTGTTTGATGAATTGGGATGTATTTGCATTATCTAACAGCGAGGCCAACATTTTTTCCATATGAGGCCAGGAAGTAAATATTGTACTTTCTGTTACAACTACTCATGTGTGCTATTGTTGTGAAAAAGTGACTATACATTAGCCATAAACTGACATCCATGGTGATGTCAATGAAAAGTTGGTTTTTAAATTGAAAATGGGATTTTTTTCATATAATCTGTTCTGATTACATTTTCACCAGTTTAGCTGAGGGACTATCATTTGTAGTTATTGTATAGATAGCATGAAAAAGCTGGTATTTGGCTGCCTGGCCTTCAAAACCATATTCCTAATTTCAAAGCTTTGGTGTCCAGATATTTCCTGGGAAATGCCATCTTAGGGTATACATGGTTTCTCACTGCATCATCAAACAGAAAAGAGAAATGAATAAATCTGTCTTATGATCCCTTTTCAGAGCTTTATATTGCCAGCTCCGGATTAAATTAATGCCAACCTGTGACCTTTTCATTGCTTCCCTTAGAACATATAAGCTGATAAATTTCATCATGAAGAACAGAGAAGAGATTGCCACAGGGTGTCTCCTTCAATGATGAAATGCTGTTGAAAGAACAGGACTAGACTGTGTCTGGCGTCCTTGCTACTTATCCCTGTCTCTGTCCTTGACAGGCTTAGCACCCACTCACAGTCATCTCAGTTCTTTGGTGTGAGAACTCCTTCCATACCTACTTTATGTGAGTGTCGCAAGAGTAAAGTAAAAAGATCACAATGATAAACGTGAAGGCATTTTGCAGAAGGTCAAATTAAAGCTAAATTGAGCTTCATGGAAAGGGATCATTATTATTGTTACAAATCTTTTTTCCAGGGAGGGCAGGAAAGAGAGAAAGATGTTATCTGCATAGCTAGACACCTCACAACTGATACAGAACACAGACTCCTCACAGTGTTGCAGAGGCAGGGCAAGAGAGGGCAGAGAACTTCAGACAAAGCTGAGGCAGTTCTGAGCATTCCCTTTAGACTGCCTGCTTGTTGTGTCATTTATACCTAAATTGATTCTTTCTCTTTGAGTTGTTTCCTGGCAAGTTTATTGGAAATAGCAGGTGCTCATTATTAAATTCTTTTGTTTATTTTCTCCTAGATCGTTTAAGTCAGTACCAAGCAGCCAGAATTCTTGGACACTACAGTAAGTGATGTATTTATCTATAGTTATCTATTCTATCATTGTATAGGCTTTATTTCTCTGTGTTAAAACTGCTGTGAAATTTAAAGGCTTTATTTTATTGTAAAAACAAATAGAAGTAGTTACTGAGAAAAACTCAGATGTGACAGAAAGGAACAATTCTCTGACTGAAAAGTCTAAATGTCAGTGCTTTTGAAAAAAACACATAAAAACATGCAGAGTCAGAGTGCAGGCTAAGAGGTCAGACTTCATAACATCTCACAGGGAAATCTTGTTTGGCTTTGAGCATGGAGTATGAGGTCTGTTTTGTCCGGTGGTAGGTGCAGTGACGTCGTGCATGAAGGCTGGTTTGGGTATAGGATCTGCCAATAAGCTGCTGTGTAATGTTAGTTAAGGTGATTATTTAATATTGAATTTTGTCTTCTCTATAAAATAAAGTAATATTTAATGAGATGTGCCTCCTCCATCTATATGAACTGGGAATGGAAGGACCTGGCTCATAAACTGTAGAGCCTACTGTGGAGTCCAACATTCATCAACCCAAGGAATCACTAGGATTTTGCAATATGATAGGAATAGGGAGGAAAATGTGCAAAAAGTTTCTAGCCATTGACTTCTTTTATTCCATAGAATGCACACAATTTCTCTCTTCCATCTCTGGGAGAGTGCAGAAGGACTTCAGTACCAGTTTTTTTTTTTTTTTTCAATTGATATTTCTGATCAATTTCTTGGATTATCTACATTTCACGTGGATCTTAAGAAAATGTTTGCCTAGAAATAAATTTTGCTTATGGTAGTGAGCATAAACTTTTACAATGTGTGTAGAAGATAGTTTTGACTGTAGATTATAGGAGGCAGTCTTTAAACCAGGGCCACCTAACCTTGTAGCCTATCAGAGGCCTTGATTCCAAAGTGTCTCTGCCTATAGGCTAAGTCTAGAAAGATAGACTTGCTGTAGCCAATTTGACTGGAAAGAAAAGAAAGACACTTGGAAGGGCTTTCTCCAGAGAAAGGCAAAGAAAACTGGGTTCCAGAAAATACAGGATGTAAAAGAAACTTGTGTAATAGCATGGGAGTGTTCAAATGGCTTGGTGGCTAGGATAAATTGCAGAGAATGGGAAAATGAAGTTTAGAGATAATGCTCTGTTTCACAATAGAGGTGCAAAGTTATGCTGGCTTTACCTCACAGTTGTGAATGCTGCACATCTCTTTACTAATGTATCTAATTTGCAGCAGGTACATTTTTTCCATTCAGGACACATAGAGATAATTTAAATCTGGCCTCCACTCTTCAAGTTTAATAGCTCAGTGAATATGCTATTTGCACAAATGGCTAGTTGAAAATATGTTTCAGGCCGGGTGTGGTGGTGCACGCCTTTAATCCCAGCAGAGGAAGGTGGATTTCTGAGTTGGAGGCCAGCCTGGTCTACAAAGTGGGTTCCAGGACAGCCAGGGCTATACAGAGAAACCCTGTCTCGAAAAACCAATATATATATATATTTCAGTCAGCTGTGGTACACAATCCTGGAACTGTGGAGACTGAGGAAGGAGGATCATAAATTTTGGAGCCACCCTGATGTAACAGAAAATTTGAGACCAAATTGGGCTGATCTTGTGAACCTGTATTAGAGCAGAATTAAATCATGGTTGAAGACAATGTTCTAGTCTCTTCACCCAGTTTAGAATGTGACCTAGGACAAAACATTTTTTGTTGTAGGCTAGACAAAGGCTAACACTGATTCACAGTGAGTGATAGAGAAAAAATATGAATGAGAAGTTGATGGTTTATAAGGAGGGGCACTAGACTGTAACTTGGATGAGATAATAAAAGGAAGAGGAAGGAATGACATTCAGACTTTGATTGGGAAGCTGAGTGAATGGCAGTGCCATTCAGAATGGGCAACCCAGGAATATTGACTAAACAGGAAAAACATGGAGTAGGTGCTGGAGATGGGAAGATACAACTCAGTGTGCATCTCTAGAAATAGCCAGTAGAGGGGTTTGCAGCATCAATCCTTCTGTTTTTAACTTCAGTTTTTCTCCCTTGAATAGGTAGGTTGTTTTGCACATATCCCAAAGGAAAACAGCTTGATTCCTTTTTAGGGAATGGTCTATAGTCTGACATCCTGAGAGTTAAGTCAGATCTATGTGTACTAATTACAGACTAGTTTTTCCATCCCTATGAAGTCCAGTGCCTGATTAATATCCTCAAGGTTCTGAAATGATGAAAGAAAAAAAAAGATGAGGGAATATTTCAACTAATGTTGGCCCTTATCTATAAAGTTCTGCCTTATCCATGCCTACTTGGAATTTTAAGATTGTCATTCTCTTAAGGAATCTTTTTGAACACCATTATGGCAATTAAGTTCAGGCAGAATGAGGCCACATCTCCAAATATTTTATCAGGCAGCAAGATGTAAAGTGAAAAGCACTTCTGTCTGGTATCTCTTCTTGATGGTTTCCTTAAGGCTGTAACTTTGAGACTTTATTATTCTGGAATCAATATAGAAGGAGTACTGGACTGGTATTCAGCAGACACCTATTTTACTTTTCTCTTCATTGTTTAGTAGCCAGATGACTCTAATGTAGGCAATCCTCTTAGCTGTAAAGTGATGAGCTAAAGAAATATTAGTTCCATCTCTGTCAGCCCCACAGTTCCAGAAAAATACACATAGGGAAGACTTGCTCACAGGTAACTACTACAAATTATTCTGAAATGAACTGAAAGTAAACAATGTCTGGTCAACAGCGTTGAAGCAGAGCTCTTTGACGAGGCAGTAACTAGTAGACAAAAGGGTAATTAGAGCAGATTATTTTTCATTAAGCATGTACTTATCCTAGAAATTAGTCCAGTGCTTTTTTCCCCAAAGGTACTGGCCTAAGACACAGAGTTGTAGTTTTGAGATGCAGATAGTTTTGTGTTCTTTTAAGAGAAAACCATTTGGCCTTAGGTTATCCCAAAGTGCTGGCTTACTGCACTCTGCTAAAGCCAGAAAGTAGCTATAGACCAAGATAAAGGTAATCAAGCCTTGCTGTGTAGGGAGTTAAGTGAGGTCTGTGGAAGCCCGTATTATCGCTTCAAATTATCTCTCCCATTTGCTGCAAATAGAGAGAAATGTACCCATAATGCATTTGAGTACTGAGGCTACTTCTCAAACAGCAAGCACAGCCTTTCCAGTTTCATAAAAGAAGAAGCTGACATAGGCAATGCCTCTGCAGTGTGGCTAGGTATTGTAAAGGTAATTGCCTCCACTAGGATTGTGGCGAGAGTTCACCTCATCTCTGCACTCTAAGCATCTTTGTCATGGTCAATCAAGAGCCACAAACTAACACAGCCAAATGTAAAGATATCTAAGTAGGATGGGGAAATATAAAATGACTGATGATGGATTCCAGCTGTGGGGCTTATGCCCCAGAATCACCCCATTTTTGGCTCTCTTTCAGAGTGGATCTATTTCTTGACAATGTTATTCAAGGCTTGTGATGACTACAACCATTGTGTATAAGGACATGAGTGTTCTATGTACTGCTTCTCTACGAGTCTCAGGATCTGAATACTCTTTTCTAGAAAAATCCAAAAAAGGGATCTCAAGAAATCTGATGGAGACACATTAGGACTTAGGTCTGGGAGGTTTTTCAGGCCCCAATATCTTGAGGGCAAAATTAAATTTCAAAGGCAGTCCACCTTGGAACAATGAACCATAGATTCTTTATGGATGGTTCTAAACTGGAGATATAACTAGTCCCTTACCCCATCCTGATTTCTCCACATACAGGGGAGTTTTAGAAATGTATGAAAACTTTTTTCTTTTTTCTTATTAAATATTCTCTTTATTTACATTTCAAATGCTATCCCAAAAGTTCCCTATACCCTCCCTCCGTCCTGCTCTCCTAACTGCCCACTCCCACTTCTTGGCCCTGGCGTTCCCCTGTACTGGGGCATAGAAAGTTTGTAAGGCCAAGGGGCCTCTCTTCCTGATGATGGTCGACAAGGCCATCTTCTGCACATATGCAGCTAGAGACAACAGCGATCCACTAAGGGCTATTGCAGATCCATGCCTGGCTGTGTTCATTTAGAAAAATGTGAGGTTTGTGCTTTATTTTTTTATTATTATTAAGTTATTGCTTCTCAAACAATAAAGAATCAGGGCAGGAAGGAGGGCAGCAGACCTGATCAGGTTCTAACTCTGCCATTGCAACCTTGCACAGTGTTTTATAAACCACATCACTGCCTTCAGTTTCTGAGTTGGTGAACAGGCAGTTAAGTTGCAGAGCTTCAGTGAGTATCAGAAACTAACACACTTCAACATTTCG
>LR754247.1:52483-75992 GCA_902729485.2 Mus minutoides
CTATTACAGTCTCCTGTCAGCAAGCACTTCTTGGCATCTGCAATAGTGTCTGGGTTTGGTGTCTGCAGATGGAATAGATCCTTAGGTGGGATAGTCTCTGGATGGCCTTTCCTTCAATCTCTGCTCCACTCTTTATCCTTGCATTTCTTTTAGACAGGAGTAATTCTGGGTTAATATTTTTGAGATGGGTGGGTGGCCCAGTTTCTTAACTCTGTCACAGATCTTCTAAGTTAGAGTCTAGGAAAATGGGCCACTCTGGATTGGTGCTTACAGCTGACTCCACATACTCACAATGATTCTGGAGAAAAATAATATTAGAAACCATAGTTCAGATATCCAGAATGGGTGAACCATATGTGATCCAGCACTTTCAGAGTATAAAGAAAATGGTTTCCACTTTCATTTCAGAACTAAATCAGCATTAATATAATAGAGGGCCCCTCTCTGGGACTTTCCTGATACTGCATGCAAGGCCCCTGTGCAGGGCATTTGGTCAGATTGCTCAGGCTTGTGTATAGACAAGGGGCCAGGATCTGCTGAGGGTTTGGTGATGGGGAAGCCAGAATGTCTCAGAGGTGGCAGTGCGACTTTTTCAGAGGTCAAGGTGACTTTGGTGACTTAAGGAGTCAGGCTGTTCTTATCATAGTTGCCTACCAAGCACATGCCTTCTCAAGTAGCTGCCTATAACCGAGCTGCAAGCTCGGGCCTCATGTTCCAATTCCTGCTGAAGAGAGAGCCACTTTATTCAGTCCTAGATCTGCCTCCATAGTCTCTGTCCTCACTACAACTCCAGCATCCACCTCTTCATTCCATTACAATGGATAGAGGTGACATACTGTATGCAATATATCTAGAGAGAATTGATAACTCCCCTGGGTTAAGCTCATAGAGTTCTTTGGTTTTCTCCCCACCAACCAAAAGGTGAAGGCATCTATCAATATTCAAAGCCCCAAAGGCAGACTGAAATTCACCATAGCTAGAAAAAGGAAGGTAGCTCCTTTGCCTTAGAAATAAATGAATAAATAAAGTGTCAAACAGATTGCTTTTATTCTTGTGGGAAAGATGCAAGTGTGTGTTCCAGGGAAGCTTTGGAGATTTATTAGCTGGCATTGTAGATGACCTTCCAGCAGACAGACCATCAGTAATCACCCTTTTTAAATAATGCAAAGCATGTTGACCCCAGTTTCTTCAGGGAATCGTAGGCTCTCTAGTGCCTTGGAGAGAATAAATGGACGAAATCAACTGCTGAGCATATGCTAATCTCCCCAGTTATGGTATGTTCTTCTCCAGTGCGGTATAGGCACTTCTAAATAAAACTCAAAGCATCAATGTGCCTATAAGATTAAAAAATTAAAATAAAAATTCCCTAGCCTTCATCTGGCAGAGAAGAAATTAATGATAAAGTCATGTTTGCAGTTTGGGGCTGAAGGCCTCAGTTTCTTCTGAGAATAAACGTTGAAGCCTGCAAATGTCCAGGATCCAAGAGTTTGATGTGAAGATTTAATTACCGGTAATTAATTTATCGAGCACTTTATAAAGATCGAAACAAAGGCCAGAAGACAATATGCTGTCAATAAGGAGGGGGCATTTTACACCTGTTAGAAAGCTTGCTGGGTATTAATCTGCCCTGACAGGAAGAAAACACTTTGGTACCTGACAGAGTTGATAAATGTGACAAATGCAGGCCCCACATTTTAAAATCAATATGGAATGTTATTTTGGAGTGAACCCGGATCAAGCCAGCATACCAAACCAAATTGCTAACAAGGAGCATGGAGACTAATTGTTTAAATGAATTCCAAGGGGCAGACAACAATTGTAAGAGAGGAGCTAGAGGTAGACCATGCTGATAAAGGGAAAATGGATTTGGCTTGCTTCAAACACACTCTGCTTTGGGATGTAAAAGGGGCTTGCTATGGCAGAGTACTCATAAAATGCAGGCAAGAAACGAGCCAGCATTCATTAAGCTCTCTGTATGGCTGGTGTGCAGTCTGGACCTCAAAGCGTAAAGTATAAATCAAAATGCTATGGAGCACTTGGAAAATGCCAGGATCTTTTAGGGCAGACACTTCCAGCCATACCTTCTGTTTTGCCTGGATCTATTTATTTATTCACCATCCATCCAGACTTCCTGAGAGTCCTTAGTGAACAGGGCAGCTTCTCTACTCCCAGTGAAGCAAGTGAATGAAGCTATAGGTGGGAAAATTGTGCCCCATATGGTGAGTGTTATGGCTGAGCAGAGTGCTGGTAAGTAAGTAGAGAGCAGGTGCACCAAGTCAGACCAGCTCTGTGGAAAATACAGGCCTTCAGGATGAGGGAATATGGGGGTGGGGTGGGGGTGTACTGTCCTCTCAGTAGAGAAGGGGAGGGTGAATGTGGGGAGGGACTTGGGACGGGAGGAGGGCAGTAATCGGGATGTAAATTGAATAAAAATAAATAAGTAAAATATAGGATTTTCTTACCTGCTTAGAGATGCGGAATAATGGAATAAATTTGAGCAGGGTTCTGGAATCCAATACCTCCCAAGTTCATAAGCAGTTTAAGCAGTTACTATTGCACATGACTTGAGCATATGTTACTAATTTCTATAATCTTTGGTTTCTTTATTATTCCCAAAATGGGAATAATAGCACCCATTTCCTAAGGATACACAGGTTAAACGAATACTGTGAGAACAGACAAGACCCGGTGTGTTCCCTATGGTGTGGTAGTAGACACACACACACACACACACACACACACACACTTTTTTTTTCATACTTTTATTTAGAATATATCCTGTGCCAAGCAGGGGTAATATGAAAACAAGATGAGCTCATAACCTAGATCGGATCAGAATTTGATAATGGATTATTTTTCAGACGGGAGGAACACTAGTCACCAGTCTTATAGGAAGTCATAGAACTTAGTCACCAGTCTTATAGGAAGTGATGGACATAGAATACTGAATGAACCCATGTTCTCTATGCCCCAGCCCTTATGAGGCTCCCTGTCTACAGGCTTACTCTACCTGCCTGAAAAAGTATGATGGTGGGATGGAACTAGAGAGATGGCTCAGCAGTTAAAAGCCGTTCTTTGGCACAGGACCCAGGTTTGATCCCCAGAACTGACAACCAACAATAAACTATCTGTCATTCCTGTTTGACTGTTTGGCTATTTGACTGACTCTTCTGGCCTCCATGGGCACTGCAAGCACGAGGTACATATAAATGTATACAAGCATAGCACCTATCCACATAAAACAAAAACAGAACGCTAAAAAAAAATTACCAGGGTAGGGAGAAGAACCCAGACTCATTTCTCCTTGAACTTTCTTTGTTTGTATCAATGGGCTGTGGTTGCCCTTTGGATTCTGAATTTAGTCCCTCTCTTAAGGGAATAGCCCTGCTACTGGGAAGATTGCTGTATTTTCCATTATATGAAGCCTAATGCTTCATGTAATTGAGGGAAAAAGAAGACAGACAGACACTATATTCAGACATGCAATCTCATCAGCCAGGAAGTAAGGCAGCCAGAGGGTGCAGAGACAGCCATCCGTCTTTCCTAGCCCAACCCAAAAAACAAACAATCTTCACTGAATATTAAAGATCTGGGAACAATTTAGAGAGAGTCTGCATTTGCTTTCTCTCATCCTCTTCCCTGGAATGCAATTCTGGTGTTCAGAGAGGTTCTGACTAAGGCCCTCCATGGCTTTTTATTCTCCATAGCATCTAATATGTGTCAAACATTTTAGATTAAAATGAGCATGGAAAGCATATCCTCAGTCAGCTTTTCCTTTAGATAGCAAGTCAGGGACTAAGTGAAAATCAGCCAGGGGTGGGGAGTGGGAGGCTAAAGTCCACACTGTCACTCCTCTTTCAGGCAACTCCTCTTACTTGCTTGTAGTATTAATCATCTACTATGTTCAAAAATAGTATATCAGTAGAGGCACTGTTTGGGGCTTTGAATATACCACTGCACTGTTGTTGACCTTAGGAAGTCACTTCCCTTTCTGAACCTGAATTTCCTGGCCTTGATACTGGGGTTAATTATCCTTTTCTACTATTGAATAGATGGTGAGACTCTAATGGGCTTGTATTTACTAGCTTTTTGATACATAGCAGATGCTCACTAAGGATGATGTGACAGACTCCCTTTCTACTTGATCCATTTAATGTAAATAAAATATTCCAAAATTCCTCTTGACCTTCCTTCGGGTATTTACTACTCGTTTGGGTCTTCATTTTACTGCCAATTAGGAGGTTAGGCATCCATGCAGTATTAGTACAACCAGATCAAAATGAGCACATTCTGTCATCATTGAGAATCTGTATAATTTAACTGATGCAAATCCTCTGATAATGAGAGAGTTTCATGTTCCATATGAAAACAAATCTCTGGTAATTAGCACCCTCTTGTCATCGGTTCTGGCGGGTTGGCTGAATGGCTTGGGTCGGTGATTGGCAGCACTCCAAAGCCGCAGTCTGTGGGGGGAGTTTAGGCCTCTTTGTAGGCTGAAAGGAAACGACTTATAAATGGGGGAACCCTCAAAACTTCTATCACCTCAGAAGTGGTATTATTACCCTTGGCACCCTCTAGGCTAGTGGCCCCAAACCTTTTCTAGTCACTACATCTCTCTAGTCTACTTTCCTTAGTCCATCTACTAAACTGACATGTCTGGGAGAGGATTTAGTATATGACTTGAAAAAAATCCTATTTTGTTTTCTCCTACTTTGAATCTTCGCTGCTCTGGAATCTACTAGATTTGAACTTTATGAAGCCTTTACTCCACCCCCACATACCACCAACAGTACACACACATACATACACACACACACACACACACACACACACACACACACACACACACACACACTCAGGCACGCATACACACATGCATGCAGGAATACACCTACCAACCACCACACCACTTCTAGGTAGTTTTAAAAAAGCAACAATGGGTTTGGCTAAGCCTCAGTGGGCTTGGAGGTGTGAGGTAAGTCTAGAGAATTAGGCTAGGAAGCAGGCAGGAACTGGGGCAAAACTTCTTGGGGCTCTGGATGCAGCTGGTGGAATACATAATACCCAGTTAGGTGTGCTTCCTCCTTACTTTGCTATGCTTAAGACTGAAGTACAGGGATTTAGAGCCCAGTTATATGCCTTTAGGCACTTGCAGCATGACTAGGATAGAAACATGCTCTGAAGTGCATCATGAAGCCAGGCCTTTCTAATATCCCCTGCATCTTGAAACAACATGATTGAATGATTTTACTTACTTATCCATTAACAAAACCCAAATCTTTTGATTCCCTCACTTGTTGCCTAAGATGACAGTTACCAACATTCCCTTTCCATCTTTCTCCACCAATATCAGTTTCTCTCCATTTAGCTTGATCTTGTCTATTGACTTGCTCTGTATTTCTTTGATTATGTTTAGGTGTGCCTTGTATCCCTGGTATCTCTAATACTTTTAAAATGAATGGGTGTTAGGTTGTTTTTTATTAGATATTTTCTTCATTTACATTTCAAGTGTTATCCCATAAGTCCCCTATACCCTCCCCCTGCCCTGCTCCCCCACCCACCCACTCCCACTACTTGGCCCTGGCATTCCCCTGTACTGGGGCATATAAACATTGCTAGACCAAGGGCCTTTCTTCCCCAATAATGGCCAAGTAGGTCATCTTCTAATACATATGAAGCTAGAGACATGAGCTCTGGGGGTTCTGATTAGTTAATATTGTTGTTCCGTCTATAGGGTTGCAGACCCCTATAGCTCTTGGGTACTCTCTCTAGCTCCTACATTGGGGACCCTGTGTTCTGCCCTATAGATGATTGTGAGCATCCACTTCTGTATTTGTCAGCGATTGTTAAAACCTCACAAGAGACAGCTATATCAGGGTCCTTTCAGCAATATCCTGCTGGCGTATGCAGTAGTGTCTGAATTTGGTGGCTGATTATGTGATGGAACACCTGGGTGGGGCACTCTCTGGATGGTCCATCCTTTCATTTTAGCTCCAAACTTTGTCTCTGCACCTCCTTCCATGTATATTTTAATCCCTATTCTAGGGATGAATGAAGTATCCACGTGTTGGTCTTTCTTGATTTTCTTGTGTTCTGGAAATTGTATCTTGGGTATTATAGGTTTCTGGGCTAATATCCGCTTATCAGTGAGTGCATATTAAGTGACTTCTTTTGTGATTGGGTTACCTCACTCAGGATTATGTCCTCCAGATACATCCATTTGCCCAAGAATTTTATAAATTCATTGTTTTTAATAGCAGAATAGAACTCCATTGTGTAAATGTACCACATTTTCTGTATCCATTCCTCTGTTGAGGGACATCTGGGTTCTTTCCAGCTTCTGGATATTACAAATAAGGCTGCTATGAACATAGTGGAGCATATGTCCTTGTTACCAGTTGGAATATCTTCTGGGTATATGCTCAGTAGAGGTATTACTGGATCTTTAGGTAGTACTATGTCCAGTTTTCTGAGAAACCACCAGACTGATTTCCAGAGTGGTTGTATAAGCTTGCAATCCCACCAGCAATGGAGGAGTGTTCCTCTTTCTCCACATCCTCGCCAGCATCTGCTGTCACCTGAATTTTTGATCTTAGCCATTCTGACAAGTGTGAGGTGGAATCTCAGGGTTGTTTTGATTTGCATTTCTCTGATGAATAAGGATTTCGAACATTTTTTAAGGTGCTTCTCAGCCCTTTGGCATTCTTCAGTTGAGAATTCTTTGTTTAGCTCTGTACCCCATTTTTAATGGGGTTATTTGAATTTCTGGAGTTCAGTTCTTGAGCTCTTTGTAAACATTCGATATTAGCCTCTTATCAGATTTAGGATTGGTAAAAATTCTTTCTCAATCTGTTGGTGGCCTTTTTGTCTTATTGACAGTATCTTTTGCTCTACAGAAGCTTTGCAATTTTATAAGGTCCCATTTGTCGATTTGTGATCTTACAGCACAGGCCATTGGTGTTCTGTTTAGGAATTTTGCCCCTGTGCCCATATCTTCAAGGGTTTTCCCCAATTTTCTCTCCTATGAATTTCAGTGTCTCTAGTTTAATGTGGAGGTCTTTGATCCAGTTAGATTTGAGCTTTGTACAAGGAGATAGGAATGGATAAATTCACATTCTTCTACATGTTGACTGCCAGTTGTGCCAGCAACATTTGTTGAAAATGCTGTCTTTCTTCCACTGGATAGTTTTAGCTCCCTTGTCAAAGATAAGGTGACCAAAGGTGTGTGGGTTCATTTCTGGGTCTTCAATTTTATTCCATTGGTCTACCTGTCTGTTGTTATACCAGTACCATGCAGTTTTTATCACAATTGCTCTGTATGTAGTACAGCTTGAGGTGAGGTGATTCCACCAGAGGTTCTTTTATTTATTGTTGAGGATAGTTTTTGCTATCCTAGGTTTTTTATTATTCCAGATGAATTTGCAAATTGCCCTTTATATCTCAGTGAAGAATTGAGTTGGAATTTTGATGGGGATTGCATTGAATCTGTAGATTGCTTTCGGCAGGATAGCCATTTTGACTATATTAACCCTGCCAATCCATGAGCATGGGAGATCTTTCCACCTTCTGAGATCTTCTTCAATTTCTTTCTTCAGAGACTTGAGGTTCTTGTCATACAGATCTTTCACTTCCTTANTATCTCAGTGAAGAATTGAGTTGGAATTTTGATGGGGATTGCATTGAATCTGTAGATTGCTTTCGGCAGGATAGCCATTTTGACTATATTAACCCTGCCAATCCATGAGCATGGGAGATCTTTCCACCTTCTGAGATCTTCTTCAATTTCTTTCTTCAGAGACTTGAGGTTCTTGTCATACAGATCTTTCACTTCCTTAATTAGAGTCACACCAAGGTATTTTATATTATTTGTGACTATTGTGAAGGGTGTTGTTTCCCTTATTTCTTTCTCATCCTGTTTATCTTTTGTGTAGAGAAAGGCCACTGATTTATTTATTTTTTTTTTTTTTTGAGTTAATTTTATATCCAGCTACTGCGCTGAAGCTTTTTATCAGGTTTACGAGTTCTCTGGTAGAATCTTTACGGTCACTTATATATACTATCATATCATCTGCAAATAGTGATATTTTGGCTTCTTCCTTTCCAATTTGTATCCCCTTGATCTCTTTTAGTTGTGGAATCGCTCTGGCTAGGACTTCAATTAGTATATTGAATAGATAGGGAGAAAGTGGGCAGCCTTGTCTAGTCCCTGATTTTAGTGGGATTGTTTCCAGCTTCTCTCCATTTAGTTTGATGTTGGCTACTGGTTTTCTGTATATTGCTTTTATTATGTTTAGGTATGGGCCTTGAATCCCTGATCTTTCCATGACTTTTATCATGAATGGGTGCTGGAGTTTGTCAAATGCTTTCTCAGCATCTAAGGAGATGATCATGTGATTTTTGTCTTTGAGTTTGTTTATATAGTGGATTACGTTGATGGATTTCCATATATTAAACCATCCCTGCATCCCTGGAATTAAGCCTACTTGGTCATGAAGGATAATCACTTTGATGTGTTCTTGAAGTTGGTTTGCGAGGATTTTATTTAGCATTTTTGCATCAATATTGATATGGGATATTGGTCTAAAGTTATCTTTTTTGTTGGATCTTTGTGTGGTTTATGTATCAGAGTAATTGTGGCTTCATAGAATGAATTGGGTAGAGTACCTTCTGTTTCTATTTTGTGGAATAGCTTGAGGAGAGTTGGAATTAGGTCTTCTTTGAAGGTCTGATAGAACTCTGTACTAAAGCCCATCTTGTTCTGGGCTTTTATTGGTTGGGAGACTATTAATGACTGCTTCTATTTCTTGAGGGGAAATGGGACTGTTTAGATAGTTAATCTGATACTTATTTAACTTTGGTACCTGATATCTGTCTAGGAAGTTGTCCATTTCATCCATTTCATCCAGATTATTCTAGTTTGTTTGTTTGTTTGTTTGTTTGTTTTTGAGTATAGCCTTTTGTAGTAGGATCTGATGGTGTTTTGGATTTCTTCAGGATCTGTTGTTATGTCTCCTTTTTCATTTCTGATTTTGTTAATTAGGATGCTGTCCCTGTGCCCTCTAGTTAGTCTGGCTAAGTGTTTATCTATCTTGTTGATTTTCTCAAAGAACCAGCTCCTGGTTTGGTTGATTCTTTGAATAGTTCTTTTTGTTTACACTTGGTTGATTTCAGCTCTGAGTTTGATTATTTCCTGCTGTCTACTCCTCTTTGGTGAATTTGCTTCCTTTCATTCTAGAGTTTCTAGTTGTGCTGTCAGACTGCTAGTATATGCTCTCTCTAGTTTCTTTTTGGAGGCACTCAGGGCTATGAGTTTTCCTCGTAGGACTGCTTTCATTGTGTCCCATAAGTTTGGGTATGTTGTGGCTTCATTTTCATTAAACTCTAAAAAGTCTTTAATTTCTTTCTTTATTTCTTCCTTGACCAAGGTATCGTTGAGTAGAGTGTTGTTCACTTTCCACGTGAATATTGGCTTTCTATTATTTCTGCTGTTATTGAATATCAGCCTTAGTCCGTGGTGATTTGTTAGGATGCATGGGATAATTTCAATATTTTTGTATCTGTTAAGGCCTGATTTGTGACCAATTATATGGTCAATTTTGGAGGAGGTACCATGTTGTGCTGAGAAGAAGGATAAAATGTTCTATAGATATATGTTAAATCCATTTGTTTCATAACTTCTGTTAGTGTCCATGTGTCTCTGTTTAGTTTCTGTTTCCAGGATCTGTCCATTGGTGAGAGTGGTGTGTTGAATTCTCCCACTATTATTTTGTGAGGTGCAATGTGTGCTTTGAGCTTTACTAAAGTTTCTTTAATGAATGTGGCTGCCCTTAAATTTGGAGCATAGATATTTAGAATCGAGAGTTCATTTTTGGTGGATTTTACCTTTGATGAGTATGAAGTGCCCCTCCTTGTCTTTTTCAATAACTGTGGGTTGAAAGTCAATTTTATTGGATATTAGAATAGCTACTCCTGCTTGTTTCTTTGAGCCATTTGTTTGGAAAATTGTTTTCTAGCCTTTTACTCTGAGGTAGTGTCTGTCTTTGTCTCTGAGGTGGCTTTCCTGTAAGCAGCAAAATGTTGAGTCCTGTATGTGTAGCCAGTCTATTAGTCTATTTCTTTGGGGGAGGGGGGTGATGAGTCCATTGATGTTAAGAGTAATTAAAGAAAAGTAATTGTTGCTTCCTGTTATTTTTGTTGTTAAAGTTGGGATTCTGTTTTTGTGGCTGTCTTCTTTTAGGTTTGTTGAAGGATTACTTTCTTCCTTTTTCTAGGGTGTAGTTTCTGTCCTTGTGTTGGTGTTTTCCAGTTTTTTATCCTTTGAAGGGCTCTATTCATGGAAAGGTATTGTGTGAACTTGGTTTTGTAATGAAATACTTTGTTTTCTCCATCTATGGTAATTAAGAGTTTTGCTGGGTATAGCAGCCTGGGCTGGCATTTGTGTTCTCTTAAGGTCTCTATAACATCTGTCTATGATCTTCTTGCTTTCATAGTCTCTGGTGAGAAGTCTGATGTAATTCTAATAGGCCTGCCTTTATATGTTACTTGACCTTTTCCCCTTACTGCTTTTTAATATTCTATCTTTATTTAGTGCATTTGTTGTTCTGATTATTATTTGACGGGAGGAATTTCCTTCCTGGTCCAGTCTCTTTGGAGTTCTGTAGGCTTCTTGTATGTTTATGGGCATCTCTCTCTTTAGTTTTGGAAAGTTTTCTTCTATAATTTTGTTGAAGATATTTGCTGGCCCTTTAAGTTGAAAATCTTCATTCTCATCTACCCCTATTATCTGTAGGTTTGGTCTTCTCATTGTGTCCTGGATTTCCTGGATGTTTTGAATTAGAATCATTTTGCATTTTGCATTTTCTTTGATTGTTCTGCCCATTTTCTCTATGGAATCTTCTGCACCTGAGATTCTCTCTTCAATCTGTTGTACACTGTTCTTGATGCTTGCATCTATGGTTCCTAATTTCTTTCCTAGGGTTTCTATCTCCAGAGTTGTCTTGCTTTGGGTTTTTTTTTTATTGTTTCTATGTCCCTTTTTAGGTCTTGGATAGTTTTCTTCAATTCCATCTCTTGTTTAGCAGTGTTTTCCTATTATGTTTTAAGGACTTCTACCTGTTTAGTGCTGTTCTCCTGTATTTCTTTAAGTGAGTTATTAAAGTCCTTATTAAGGTCCTCTATCATCATCATGAAATATGATTTTGAATCCAAATCTTGCTTTTCGGTTGTGTTGGGATATCCAGGACTGGCTGAGGTGGGAATGCTGGGTTCAGATGATGGTGTGCAGTCTTGGTTTCTGTTGGTAAGATTCTTAAGTTTGCTTTTCGCTATTTGGTAATCCCTGGAGTTAATTATTATAGTTGTCTATGGCTGGATCCTGTTCCTCCTGTGATTCTGTTAGCCTCTGTCAGTTGTCCTGGGTGTCCAGCTCTCTTCTGTATCTCAGTGGTCAATGTATTCTCTTCAGGTAAGCTCTCCTCTTTTAGGGAAGGTGCACAGAGGTCTGGAGTTCAGACTTGCCTCCTGGTTGAACATGAAGGCCCTAAATGGGGCCTGTCCTAGAAGATGGGTTCCCTCAGCAGTCTGCGTGCTCACCTGCTCAGCCTGCTCTGTTGGATGCAGCCCTCCTGGGTGGCCACCTCTTCTCTGGCAGGAAAGGTGCCAGGATGTCTACAGCCAGAAACTGGGGTCTGTCCCACAAGCTCTGTTGCTTCTGCAGTCTGCTGCTCACCCTCCACAGTCTGCAACCTGATCTGTGCAGACTGGTCTCAGAAGGACCTGGGAGACAAGATGGCTTCCTTACCTGCTCTGGTCTTCTTCTTCTTTAAAAAGAGGTTTCAGGTGTACTTTTTAATTGCATTTTTTAGACCTTACCAATGTCTTTATGGAGGCACTTAGTGAACTTTCCTCTCAGCAGTGCTTTCATCGTGTCTCATAAATTTGGCTATGCTTTCCACCTTATATTCCTTGAATTTTAGAAGCCTTTAATTTCTTTATTTCTTTTCTGACCCAGAAATCATTGAGTAGAGAGTTGATGGAATCTTAATGTCAAATTTCATCTGCATTTCCCTGATAACTAAGAATGTCAAACAATCTCTTTTTAAATGTTTCCTAGCCATTTTTATCTTTTCTTTTGAGAACTCTTTCTGGTTCTGTATGTCATTTGTTACTTGATTATTTTACTTATTGTTATTTCTGAGTTCTTTATATATCCTAAACACCAATTCTTCATTGTATGATATCTGACAAATATTTTATTCCATTCTGTGGATTGCCTATAGATTTCCACAATTTCCTTAGCTGTAAAAAAGAAAGTTTCAGTTTTTAAAGAGTGGATTTGTTATTGTTGATCTTTTCTCCTGTGGTACCAGTGACCTGTCTTTTCCTTTACCGTTTCATTAAAGCATAATTTTACTTCTTCCTTTAGCAGTTTTATGAGTTACTCTGTATATTGGAAGACAAACCAGCCCCCCCCTTACACTGAAGCCCCTTGCACACAAATTCTAAATTGTTACTTCCTCTACTCTACATCAGGACCTGCTGTTATCAGACTGGTTTGGTCAGCCCTTGCAGTCTTAAAAACCCAGTCTGCCTCTCTTGTCTATCCACAGGAGGTCAACTAAAAGGACAGGCAATTGTGAAAAACAGTGAAAGAATATTTTTTCAATGATACCACACTGGGAAGAAGAAAAAGTGAAGAGGTTCATTGATTGTCTTCTCTTCAAATCTGTCTTCCATGCCCAGACATAAAAATCAGGTTCATATTTAAGATGAGCTATACATAATTAAGAAATCCTGGTCAAGTTGTGGTCCTTTCTGCCCATTTTTTCTCTTTTAAAAGTAAATAGATTTATCAGGGAAATGCAAATCAAAACAAAACTGAGATTCCACCTCACTCCAGTCAGAATGGCTAAGATCAAAAATTCAGGTGACAGCAGATGCTGGCGAGGAGGAGGAGAAAGAGGAACACTCCTCCATTGCTGGTGGGATTGCAAGATTGTACAACCACTCTGAAAGTCAGTCTGGCATTTTCTCAGAAAATTGGACATAGTACTACCAGAGGATCCAACAATACCTCTCCTGGGCATATACCCAGAAGATGTTCCAACTGGTAAAAAGGACACATGCTCCACTATGTTCATAGCAGCCTTATTTATAATATCCAGAAGCTGGAAAGAACCCATATGTCCCTCAACAGAGGAATGGATACAGAAAATGTGGTACATTTACAAAATGGAGTACTATTCTGCTATTAAAAAATTAATTTATGAAATTCTTGGGCAAATGGATGTATCTGGAGGACATAATCCTTAGTGAGGTAACCCAATCACAAAAGAAGTCATTGGATATACGCTCACTGATAAATTGATATTAGCCCAGAAACTTAGAATACCCAAGATACAATTTGCAAAACACAAGAAAATCAAGAAGGAAGACCAGCACATGGATACTTCATTCCTCCTTTGAATAGGAAACAAAATACCCATAAAAGGAGTTAAAGAGACAAATTTCAGAGCTAAGATGAAAGGATTGGCCATACAGAGACTACCCCACCAGGGGGGATCCATCCCATAATCAGTCACTACACTCAGACACCATTGCATAGGACAGCAAGTGTTTACTGAAGGGACCCTGATATAGCTGTCTTGTACAGAACTGGATGCTCACAGTCATCTATAAGATGGAGCATGGGGCCCACAATGGAGAAGCTAGAAATAGAACCCCAGGAGCTGAAGGGGTCTGCAACCCTAGAAGAGGAACAACAATATGAACTAACCAGAACCCCCAGAACTCGTGTCTCTAGCTCCATATGTAGCAGAAGATGGCCTAGTTGGCCATCATTGGGAGGAGAGGCCCCTTGGTATTGCAATCTTTATATGCCCCAATACAGGGAAACGCCAGGGCCAAGAAATGGAAGTGGGTGGGCTGGGGAACAGGGCGGTGGGAGGGGGGAGGGAACTTTCGGGATAGCATTTGAAATGTAAATTAAGAAAATATCTAATAAAAAATTGAAAAGAAAAAAATGAATTCACAAATGTTCACATAAAAAAAGTAAATAGATTTATTTGAATTCCCACTATACCAAAGACATCTATGGTGTTTTTGTTGTATGGTATTTTAGTTGTTTTTGTTTGTTTGTTTGTTTGTTTGTTTGTTGTTTTGAGTATACTGTAGATGTCTTCATACACATCAGAAAAGGGCATAATATTTTATTACAGATGTTTCTGAGCCACCATGTTGTTGCTAAGAACTGAACTCAGGGACTCTGGAAGAGCAGTCAGTGCTCTTAACTGCTGAGCCATCGCTCTAACCTTATTTTCTTATTTTTAGTGTGGCAGAAAAGAGGCAAGGACCTTTTATTAGTTACATGAATGGGTGATATAATAGAGTTCTGAGATATCTTAATAAGTAAAAATCAGACATGCATGGCAAAAGAGAACAAATCTTTCCAGTAGCCCAGTTTTGTACAATAGCCGAGTTTTTAATATCATTCATGCTAGAATTCAGATAGTGCACATTTTAGTTTTTAAATTTTTATTTCTAGTTGATACAGGTCTACATTTTTTATAGGGTAGAGTTTAATGGAGTGACTAAACTAGTTTACTGTGTGAGACAAAAAAGCCAGTGTCTTTTGCTTTGGATTTTGTTCCAATAGTTGTTGATACATTATTGTCTCAGCTCCTGTCTCTTCCGCAGTAGCCTGACAAGGTGTCAGAACTGCATGCCATCTTCTTTAAAGAAAAGTTACTCTTCTTGCTGGCACCAGGCTTTTCCTTCTCCCAGCATAAGGTTCCTAGACAGAGAAATCCTAATATCTTGGATACCATTGTTTCCATAATCTTATAAGCAAATCTCTTTAGACTGTTTGTGTTAGCCAGGAGAGCAACACTAGCGCTTTCTTATCCTCTTGATGTCTATTTTTTATAATGTGATACTGTTTCTCATCCAGGAGTGATGGTCCTTTTGCTAGTCCTCTTGTTGAATATTCATGGTTGTTTCATGTTTCATGAATCACTAACAAAAATATATAGGCTGGGCCTATGCCTCCCTGCACATATATAGCAGATGTGCAGTTCAGTCTCTGTCTGGGTCTTCCAACAGCTGGATCTGGGGCTGTCCCTTACTGTTGCTGGTCTGTGGGTCCCATTCCCCTAAATGGGCTGCCTTGCCTGACCTTAGTGGGAGAGGATGTGCCTAATCTTGCAGAAATTTGATGTGCCAGGGGACAGGGGGTGAGGATACCCATGGAGGCCCTACCCTCTCAGAGGAGAAGGGTTGGTGGAATGAAGGGAGGGAATTTGTCAGTGGGATCCCTGGAGGGATGCAGGGATTGGGATATAAAAACAAATAACAAAAACAAACTGATGCAAAAAAGGCACAAAAATAAAGAGAATTATACAATCACTTGTTTCTACCACTCTCCTTGAAAATAGGGACATCCTTTGAATTATCATTTAAGATAATAGAAGAGATTAAGATGCAGGGAAAGAAATTTTCCCAGGAAACACTGGTAGTTGAACAGTTCTAAATTACTCAGGCTGGGAAGCAAGTAGAATGGGGCGAGAAAACATAACATTGACTTTGGTGTTGTAAGGTCATTAAGTGTCTCAGAGAAAGATGTTTGCAGTTCCTTCAACCAAGAAGGCTCCATTATGGTGCAATAAATTAAGTCAACAACAGAGATAAGAGATATAGGTAGGTGAACTGAAACAGAAATGATATGAATAGAGAACATGTTGAAGATGCTGCCTCTGAAGTGGGAGTTCCTAGGGCAGGCATATGTTCCCCTAGGAGAGATCGGGACAGATCAGATATGAAAATACTAGGAAGACTGAAAAGATTAAAAAAAAAAAAAGAATGTCTTTCTGTCCATAAAATGTGTGAATCTACACATATTTCTATTTTCAGTTTTCTTTTCTGAAAATATAATATACTTTCTAAATAATCCATTACCTTATATTGTTACAAAAATATTTCAGTGATGTTGGCTGACACACATTTCCTAAAGAGACACCACACACATGCATCCTACTAACTCTAGGAAGGTAGCCCATGACAGACCAAACTAATGATTGCACCAACATCCAAATTGGTGAGTTAGTGACTTTCCTTAAGGCTTCTAGCAGGAGTATGGGTGAGGACTCGCAAGCAGCTGCATCACCAAAAAAAAATCAAATAGAAATAATACAAATAATGACTTGTGAAAGTTGCAACCATGGCGCCCTGCATAGTTTGAAGTAAGAATTTTGGGGGCCATTTTAGGATTTTATTACTACTGTATGCCCTGTGATTTCCAATTATTTTCACTCGTCCTTAGAGTTAACTATATTCCCAAGAGGCTCATCTTATCATATCAACAATTGATGACACTGTTCATCTAAATCGATTTTTCACCAGATCATGCCATCTAAATCTCATAAGATAAATGAAGAAAAAAATCTCTATCCCTTGATCTTTTAAAATGTTATTTTATTAATTCACACGATTATTTTGTAAGTACATTGTTATTATCTCCATGTTATAGAAGAAGGAACGGACACATGTTGAGGTTAACTTTCTTGCCTATCATTGGTTACAGATTAACTTTCATAGTACAGATTAAGTTTCATAGTACAGATTAAGTTTCATAGTTCAGACTTGAACAGAGCTATGTGCAAAGTTGTTCACTAGATCTACTATCTCCAAAGAATCACTTTCTAATTCCTTCTTGACAAGTAAAGGGTCTCAAACTATCAGCCACGTTCATAGTAGCCAAACTTTGGATTTATTATTTTCACATTGGAGAGCTAATAAATAACATCAAATTATTTTAGAGTCTATGGATTTCCTTGTGATAGTCTAGCAGCAGAGGTGAGAAATACAGTAGAGCAATAGTGTGAATTAATGCAAAAATAAAATGACTGTTAGTGACATTAATTGAACAGAATGAGAAGAAAGGGAGCAGGGGATGAGAGTGTCAGTACTGAGGGAAGTTCTGCATCAACTGGATCTGTGATTTGGGACAACTATCTTTTGCCAAGATTTTAGCCTCAGGTTCTTTCTTTTAAAAAATGAAGATGAAATGTTTGATTGCATGATGATCTCAAGGTCATTTTCAAAATCTTGTAATTCTAAGAAGAGAATCAACCAACAGTCAGGCAAATGTCATGCTTTGGCATTTGATAAGGGAAAGAGATACAGTTGTTTTGAATTTCGATATTTCCTTCTTAAATGGGAAAATCTCATATAGACAGGCATAGCTTTGACATCAGAATGTACCACAGAACCCTATAAAACATTGCAGGAGAAAAGTGCAGGATCTTTGAGAAACAAAGGTAATGGGAGAAGCCATTGCTAACCATTACTCACACCGCTGTTACCTCTGAACACCTGCATTCTTGGGCATCATGGGAGAAATGAATGAGGCCTGAGAAGGGGATATTTCCTGAACCATGAAAAATGGGGAGCCTCAAAGGCCTGAATTCCTTGGGCACAAGAGTCTCTTTTTTAGCATTCTTCTTACCCAAAGGATCAGTATACATCTTGCCTTTCCCTTCCCTCCACTCATAAAGCCCTAGAACATGTTTTTACTCACTGTACAAATACTACATATAAAACCTAGTATGTGTTAGGCATATACTGTGTGTTATAAAATGCATAGCATATAGTCTAAATTAGAGCCATCTCACTCACTCTTTCTTTACAATTTCCAATCCTTCATCTTCCTCAAAGGATCAGAAACAATTATTCATCCTTCAGAGCTCAGGCTGCATCTTCCATAAAACTTGCTGCAGTTCCTCTTCCTATTCTCCTACTCCACTTCTTTCTGGGATCTCCTCTGACATTCTCCCACCATTCTCTGGCTTATGCTTCATGTAGTTTGCACATACACGTGTGCAATTTCATTTCCTCCAATACTTTGTAAAACAACATGGGAAACAGAGTGTTCTGCTTAGGATACAGGTATGTGATCAGGACTGAAAATCTTCCCAAGGCATGACTCAGAGATATAATCACTGTTGGTACTGTCACTGTTACTGTACTGAGCACCATTGTCTCATATATCTTAAAAATCATTCTCTAGGCTCAGTTAGACTATAATACTACCCGACAGTGTGCTAATCCAACTCTGGAATATCCATTAGTGACCTACTATCCATCTGTGGCTCCTATAAATGTACTAGCAGTTAGAAATTACCTCTTCCCAGCTTCATTTTGCTCCTGCCAATATTGCGTGAATTTATATTCTTTTGTATCGTTTAAGACCATATCAACTACTGGCTTGGGTATGAAAAAGAGAAGGAGAGAGAGAGCAACCCTGAACTGTATTGCAACAGAGTACCTATACAGGGAAAATGGTCCTCTGGAGTCTCCAGGGCCATTGGGGTCTGATGAAAATGAATCTTGAGGCTAGAGATGGAAAACAACCCGAGACAAAGTGATTACAGTTGGCCCGACCACATACTTAGGCTTGCCAAGTGCTTGCTTAGAGATTATTTTCATAGAAGAGCTGCAAAGGGAAAATGCTTCCCCAATATGCTCAGTTTCCTTGACTACAAAGAGACCAAAGCTGTCCAGCTTCCTGAAACTAGCCAAACTCACCCCTGTTAATGGCAGCAGGGTCTGCTGTAAAGCAACCCCTGCTCCTCCAAAGACAGAGGCACATTAGTGCTCTGTGTCGTGCAGATGAATTGGCCTACCCTGTACAGGTAATTGTTTGCACTAGAAAGTAGAAAGCATTAGAATAGAAAGCCACCATTATTTTAAAGCAGATGTCACAGTGATCCTTCTGTCTTTTTTTGTACAGAAAATTAATTAATTTTTCTCTGTGTTTACAGCCATTAGCAATAATCTCAGAGCTTCATGGAACCACTCATAAATCATAATTTTATTGCTGCAGATCAGCAGCAGGAAGCACAATCCTTTTCTATCTGTTAAATAATCATTTTACAGTAAAGAACCTGTAAAAAAAAATCAGCTAGATTAACAAAGGCAGATTCAAAGTCTATGCATCTCAATGAACTCTTACTCTACATATTCTAATCACTTCAGTTGTATACTATATGCTAACAATTTTAAATCTGTTACTAGAATAGTCTTTAATAAATCACTTGATGGTGCTCATTTTGTATGCTCCAGCATTCCATATACTCACTCTCTTGGTCAATTTTGGAGCCACCTAAAATCATTATTCAATTTCAGACAGTTGTAAGGCTGCTGAGAGCTCTCTCTTAACACATGCATTATCAGTTACAAACAAGGAAATCACCTGTAGTACTTGGCTAATATATGAAGATGTATGAAGAGACTTTGAAATGTGTGTGTGTGTGTGTGTGTGTGTGTGTGTGTGTGTGTGTAAGTTTTGAAAGAGAGGGAGGGGAAGGATGGAAGGAGGGAGGGAAGAAGAGAAGGAGAGAGAGACATACAGAGAGAAACAGAGAGACAGAGAGACAGAGAGACAGAGAGATTGAGTGACTGAGATTATATTAAAGTAATCAAAGAGTAAGTCTTGGGGAAGAGTTGTTTCTTCTTCCCAGAAGTCTGAAATCTTACCAAGGCCTTCAGAATCTTTTATTATCCATAAGGTAAAGTGGAGAAAAAAAGAACTGTCCCCTTAAGTATTTTGCTTATTTTACTTTTTACTTCTCAGGGGTGAAAGCTAACTGAACAGTCCAGGGAAGCAGGAAAGGGATAAGGCAAGGAATAAGGAGAGTCAGCCGAGAATCACTTAAGTTGTTGTAAAAGAATAAATGATGTCTATGATGGTTGCCAGGTGAACCCCTACCCCATTTGGAACCACTCAGAAATCATAAACAGTCACTTCTATGAATCTAAACCAAAGTAGGCATCCCAAAAAACCACCAAGCAGGTCTGACGATGAAGACAGTTGAAGTATGGGAAAGACAGATGTACAGGGCAGAAGAGATGAAGAGGTCCAAAGAAACAATCAGGTCAAAGTATTTGTTGTCATGTTTTAACTCTTGGAGAACTGAATTCTTGAAGTTACTACTGTGGTTCAGTATATGTTGCACAGGCTTAGGTTTAGATCCTGGCCTAGATCTTTAAGAGTCGGGGTTTGAGCCAATTGTATGATCTTAGAACAAACAAAATCACCGTAGCTAACACCAAGAGTTGTGGTAAGCACCTAGTCAGGGACAGTGCATGAGCCAGACTGAGAGTCAAATCAACAGTTATCATGAAGATTAGACTCTGAGAAGGAGGCTGTGCAGGAAAATGGCTTTGGAACTAGAGATGTAGGTGACTGTAGACCCTGGGCAGATTGAGAAGTAATCTCAGAGTTTTTACTCATTTTAGATTTGATTAGAGCATGAATTTTTTTTCCTGAATAGCTGAAATGTTTAACTAAGACTGTATAAATAGCCTTAATTTTTGGGAGTAATTCTCTTTGCCTGTGGAGGCAGGGAGGAAGTTGTCAGTTAGTCTAACTGTGGAGAAGAGAAGACTCTGTAGAATGATAGACATTTCAATCTTTGCAATTGCACCCAACATTGCCAGGACACTCAGACTTAATCACACCTCTCATTCTGAAATCACGCTGACCTAAGCCTACCTTTACTTTTGCCTGGATTTCTACTGTAGCCTCTGAACCAGAATTGCTGCTTTCATGTTTGCCTCCTGTTCAACAATCTGTGCTCAAAACATAGGCACAGGGATTCCACTAAGCAATAATACTGAGCTAACTACCTTCCTCCTAAGCACTGGCATTTTATTTCACTTTTCAAGCCCCTTACTGTATTCCCTCTCTCTTATGTTTTTGGTTGTGAGCCTAGTCTTTAATGGCTGAGCCATCTCTCCAGCCCCTGTTCTCTCTCTCTCACAGGAAAAGGGAAGTGTCACAGATGTACACAGTTAAGCAAGTTACCTGTCATACTGACTTAATCTACCACCTTCCTCTTTTCTAATCATGCTGCAAACACACTGACTCCTCTGCTCTTTTTCTTTTTTAATGCCTAGCAAACTCCTACCTTGCACATGTTGCATGTATGTTCCTGTGTTGCTTGGGTTATCATCTCCCTGACTCATGAGAAGGTCACTCTTTCCCTGTCTTCAAGATTCTGCTCAGATATCCTACCTTCAGAAAGACTTTCCCTGCATTATATATCCATAACGAGGCCCCCATCTTCCTCATTTTTTCATGCTTCTATTTGCTTTTCTGTCACAGCCAGGTATTCTGTCTTAGATCAGTTTGTTTTCATATTCCCCATGCTAGAATTTGTGGAAACAGAGATTTAATTGGTCTTACCCATAACTCCATCATCTGTTCCTAGAGCTATGTCTAACAAATAATAGAGTCTTAGCAAGTACATCTTTATTACTGGTTAAATGAATGAGTCTATGTTTCCCTCTTGTTAGGCTCCGAGGGAATTTCTCCATTGTGATGGTGTGTATTCAGCACAAGGCTGAATAGAATTTGTGTGTAAAGTCCAACCACAGGCTGCATTAATTAATTGCAAATATATTTTAAACCTATTATTAAATGATCATATCCATATGGTTTTTGGTTCAATGTCCACAAGATGGATCCCAAGCCACCCTAAACCTGTTGTTGATATATTACCTGATAGTTATTGCAAGATGTTATCTGGAATCTTGGAGTGGAAAGATTTCTGAGCTCAGCTCTGAAAATCTAACAGATGGTATGCAAATGTGATATCTGATAGTAATATCACATTTGCATAAGTACTGTAGTTTCAAAGCAATTTATTGCTTCACAAAAAGCTGGACTAGAGATGGTACATTATGTGTTTCCCATTAGTTCTTGAATGTGATTGCAGTACAGGTAATATAATAAATGTGCTTTGCTCAGGATTGTGTGGTAAAGTGTGTAAACCCCTGCAAAGCCATTAGGTGGATCCAGGTATGCATTGATGTAGAATGAAGCCTTTAAAAATGGGTTTGCCTTAGTTTGCTTCACTGTGGAATGACAAAATGGGCCTTCATTGCTTCTTTTCTGCCTTATTTCAATCTTACCCAACCTGGCTCTGCTATATGATATGCTGTGACTGGACCAATGCTACCTTCAACATTTCATGTCTACAGCTCTACACATAGAATCTTCCTGAATAGAATGCTAATAAAAACAACACTGAGATTTCACCTCATACCAGTCAGAATGGCTAAGATCAAAAATTCAGGTGACAGCAGGTGCTGGCGAGGATGTGGAGAAAGAGGAACACTCCTCCATTGCTGGTGGGATTGCAAGCTTGTACAACCACTCTGGAAGTCAGTCTGGCATTATGTCAGAAAATTGGACATAGTACTACCAGAGGATCCAGCAATACCTCTCCTGGGCATATACCCAGAAGATGTTCCAACTGGTAAAAAGGACACATGCTCCACTATGTTCATAGCAGCCTTATAATAGCCAGAAGCTGGAAAGAACCCAGATGTCCCTCAACAGAGGAATGGATACAGAAAATGTGGTACATTTACACAGTGGAGTACTATTCTGCTATTAAAAAAATGAATTTATGAAATTCTTGGGCAAATGGATGTATCTGGAGGATATAATCCTTAGTGAGGTAACCCAATCACAAAAGAAGTCATTGGATATGTGCTCACTGATAAACGGATATTAGCCCAGAAACTTAGAATACCCAAGAGATACAATGTGCAAAACACAAGAAAATCAAGAAGGAAGACCAGCGTGTGGATACTTCATTCCTCCTTTGAATAGGAATCAAAATACCCATGAAAGGAGTTACAGAGACAAAGTTTAAAGTCAAGAAGAAAGGATGGACCATACACAGACTACCCCACTGGGGGATCCATCCCATAATCAGTCACTAAACTAAGACACTATTACATAGGACAGCAAGTGTTTACTGAAGGGACCCTAATATAGCTGTCTCATACAGAACTGGATGCACACAGTCATCTATAAGATGGAACATAGGGCCACACAATGGAGAAGCTAGAGATAGAACCCCAGGAGCTGAAGGGGTCTGCAACCCTAGAAGAGGAACAACAATATGAACTAACCAGAACCTCCAGAACTCGTGTCTCTAGCTCCATATGGATCAGAAGATGGCCTAGTTGGCCATCATTGGGAGGAGAGGCCCCTTGGTATTGCAATCTTTATATGCCCCAATACAGGGGAATGCCAAGGCCAAGAAATGGGAGTGGGTGGGCAGGGGAGCAGGGTGTGTGGGGGGGGGAACTTTCGGGTTAGCAATTGAAATGTAAATTAAGAAAATATCTAATAAAAAAGAGCAGAAAAAAAGTAATTTTGATTTCTTCTTTGCCTCTGTGAATTCTAGATATTCACCTCATCACCAGTAAATTCTCCTTTAAATACTACAGATTTAACTACTGGTATCCATGTTATCAATAAAGTTTTTTTTTTATAGCTTTATCTATAAGGATAATAATGGATGGGACACAGGATCTTAAATATACTCAGTACTTAAAATACACTGAATTCTTTGGCTGTCTGACTTTATGAAGGTGACATAACTTCTAAGGCAAATAATTCCTTCCTCCCTCCCTTCCTCCCTCCCTCCCTCCCTCC
>LR753385.1:0-90745 GCA_902729485.2 Mus minutoides
CGTGCCATTTTTAATTTTTCTTGCTTTGTTACTCTGTCTAGAGTCTCCAGTACAACCTTGAGAATAGTTTTGGAAGCAGATATCAAGGTCTTGTTCCTGATTATGGAAGACAGCAGCTCATGTTTCACCATTAACAATGACTTGAGCTGTCAAATCACCATTTTGAATATAGATTTGCAGCCTCCATAGTAATTATTCTAAAATATTTAGAATTTTCTTTTAATTTGATCATACATCTTAGGCCTTCTGAACTGATTAATTCAAGTAGGTTTTTAGTGAGTTTCTTAGGAATTTTTACATATATGTGCCTATCATCTGAAATTAGAGATGGTTCTGTTTATTCCTTTACAATCTGCGTGCCATTTTTATCATCTCTGCAAACATGATATCAGGAAGTGTATACTCTCTGAGAATTTTTCCCTATTCAACAAGATAGCTTATATTGTTTCATGAAGCTACAGGGTTTTTTTTTCTTTTTGATTAGTATACAATATTCCATTTTGTAAATACACCACGATTTATTAAGCCTTAGTTTTGCCTATGGCTGCTTTGATTGTTCCAATGGTTTGGCTACTATGAAGAATGTTTTATGACAGTTACACTCAATGATGCTCCTGGCATAAATTTGCATCATTTACTCTTGAGACTTCACCTGAGCATGGACATGCTATAGAAGCCAGAGGTCAACTTTGAAGATCTCTCTCTCTCTCTCTCTCTCTCTCTCTCTCTCTCTCTCTCTCTCCCTCTCTCTCTCTCCCTCCCTCCCTCCCTCCCTCCCCACCTTGGTTTTTAAGATAGGGTCTCTAACTTAGCCTGAAAGTCACCATTTTAGCTTGAACTGACTGGTCAATGTGCCCTCAGCATCCATCTGTCTCTACCTCCCAGCCTTGGAGCTGCAGATGTGTACTGCCACTCCTAGACTTTGTGTGGATGTTGAGAATCTGAATTTGGTCTTTGTGCTTGTGCAGCAAACATTTTAATCATTGAACCATCTCTCTGGCACCCAAATGCTATCACATTTTATAAGATAATCTCAGTATGTTTGCTAATGTGGTTCTACAAACTGACATTTCCACCAGTATAACAATATGGCCCATACTCTCCCTTTGCATGGACAGTCTCTGGTCTTTTAGAATTCAGCAAGTCACCCTTAGTTTTTCCAACTTTAAACAAACCTAGACACACATGGGAAAAGGAAATATCAGTTGGAGAAGTCCCCTCTATCAAATCGTCACATGGATATGTGGGGGAAGCTGCATTTTCTTGATTATTGACTGATGGACCCAGCCCACTGTGGGTGTGCCATCCTTAGAAAGGAAGGTCTAGATTATATAAGAAACCAAGCTGACCAAAGCTGTGATGAACAATTTGGTAAGACGTGTTTCTTCATGGTCTCTGCTTTTAGTTCCTGCCTTGGCTTTATAAACCATTTCCTCCTCAATTTGCTTTTTTATCATAGTGTTTATTACAACAGAGAGCAAACTAGAGTTTCCTCATGTAAGGGTCAAAACTGGGGGCTTCGTTTGCATTTCCCTACTGGCTTAACGGGGCTGGACAGTTTGTAGATGAGTGCCCTTCAGTATGAGTCCAGTGGCTCTTCTGAGTTGTTAATTCCAGTGCAATTAGTTTAAAAGTCTGTACAGCAAGAAGGATGCACATAAGTGGCTCTCCTTGCTCTAGGGGGAGCTTGGGAGCAGAGGCAACACATGCTCGCATCTGCTGACATTTTGAATCCAGTCTAGGCCCCTCTGGGGAGCCTCTTTACCTCCGTGTGACCATTCAAAGCTGATCTGGGAACTCAGATTCTTTTCCCACCTGGTTGATTATTTCACTTTTTGGTCCCCCCAATGATAGTATCTTTTAAACACTACAGGAGGTGATCCTATTTTATTTGATGATATATTGGAGCTAATTTGGCCTCAGTCCTGTTATATCATTTAATATAATACCTACTAATCGTAATGCTTCCTGGAGAAGTCTTGCTTCATGCTCTAGCCTTCTGTGACTTGCACGATGTATTGGCTTCCTCTCCAATAACTTGGAAGGTTTATGGGGTATTTTTAGCTCTTCCACTGGCTGGCATGTAACTATATACAATATCCCTTTATGCTGTATTTATTGAATTATAACTTAAGAGCTTTTCCAATCATAAAAAAGCAAGGATGCCATTGCTTCCTCGGTCTCAGTTTTCCACATACCTGTTTGAGTGTTCTCCATTCCTTTGGACCTTAAACAGTATCTTTCCACATCTAGAGCCTTCTATCAGCTTCTGGTGTGTTGGCCTCTTCTTCAAAACATGCACACTGGTGGATATACATCCTACTTGGGATTCAAAGACTCCAGAAAACACTTCACTGTAAAAAATCATAGGCCATTTGGTTTCTGAAGGACTGGGAGGTGATGCGGTACCGAGATGGTCCTTCTTCCATCCTCTTTGTCTCTGTTTCCACCTCCTGTAGGGATCTGGCAAAAAACGCTGGTCCTGACCTCCTCTTCTCTTTACTTGCCTGATTAACTATTTTGATGCCAGCACTAGCTTCTGAAAGTGCTGTGTCCTGTGAGAGAGATGTTGCTTTCCCCATCAGCTTTGGCAAGGAAATATGTCCCCCTTACATACGGGCAAGTTCTGCTATCACTGTTCTTCCCTGGAGCCTCCTCGATAGTGAAGGGACAGTTTGGGGGCTTCTGCTGCACACAGCATAGATTTAGTATCTGAGTTTCTCTCTGGTGTCCCCCTTTCTCACTCAACCTCAAGGGATGTGGGTTCCCTTCATGAGCAGTGAGTGGAGGTTTTTTGCTTTCTGAGGTCAGAGAGTTAGCTTTTCTAGTCCTCTCACCCCATGTAAAAGACTGCTTCCCCTCTCTTTTGAGGTAGGTCTGTTGTCTCTCTTCCTTGTCTCTCCCGGGTACTGACACAGGAGCATTCTATCCAGCTCTGATGCTTCTGTGGGCTGTTCAGCTTTAGCTTCCCAGCGTTACTCTGCCTTGGAGCTTTCCTTTGTGTCTGACATGGGAAGAATTCCTGCCTACGGGTTCATCCGTGCAGGCATAAAGCTGACATGTTTTATTGCCGTCTGCATTTCTTGGGGCTGGCAACATCGGTGAGAGCTTGGAGGATGCTTGGGAGGGCACCCACCCCATTCCCCAGTTCAGATCTTTTAGAGAACAGCTGTGAAGGGACCCCATTCGAGGCCAGCTTTTGGCCTGGATAGATGGCAAGAGTTCTACCTTGTTATCCCAAAGGAAGCCTGAGATTGGGACATGGAAACACCTTGAGGGTCAGAGCAAACAATGACTGGCATGGAGACTTTAGGGTCTCTAGACTCAAGCCCAAATGACTCTCGGGATCAGTTATGTGCCCAACTACTTCATTGAGCAGGATTTTGGAGGAAATAAAGAAAACAGATCTATTTTCAACACTGGGGACCATCTCAAATGCACAGAGAGACAAAGGTAGAAACAGTTTTTCACAAACGGGAAATTGGAGCAAGAGATAACCCCAAATGCCAACTCTCAGAGTGTTTAGCCATATTAGGGGATGGGCACATTGAACAACTCATAGGCATTAAACTCATAGGTTTAAGCAGATCTTGCTTTCAGGAGATTGGATGGCTCAAATGAGGTCTAGATATGATAACTGCCCCATTCTATGTCTTATCTAGCCTACATAGTTGCACTGTGAACAGATAAAATTATCCCTACCTTCTTTAGCTGTGATTCTCAGCTGGGGATGATTTCTGTCTCCTAGGGAACATTTGACAATGTCTGGGGATACTTCTGATAGTTTTAGTTTCATAGAGAGAGTTACTGGCAGGTAGTTCGTAGAGAGTAGGAATGTGGCCCTCTGTTATATAGTACAGGCAGCTCCTTGCAACTAGGCGTCATCTGACTCTGTGATGGCTAATCTTTACTGTCAACCTGACTAGCTTTGGAGTTGCCTAGGAAACACATGCCTCTGGGTGTATCTGTGAGGGAATTTTCAGAGCAGATTAACTGGAGAAATGACCTATGTTGATAAGGAATGGATGGCTTCGTCTCATGGGATGGGGTCCTACACTGAATGAAAAGTAAGCTCTGCTCTCTATGGTGTGCGTCTTGTCCTGTCAGGATGGGAGGACGTGAGGAGTTACAGCTGAGGGCTATTTAACCATGATATTGTTCCTGTCATGGTGGACTGTACCCTTTCAAACTGTGAGCCAGAACAGACCCTTCTTTCCAGAACTCGGTTCTCATCTGATGTTCATCCACAGCACACAGTAACTACTGCAGGCCCCAAATATCAATAGTGAGAAATAGCTGAGAAATGCTGATCATGGCTCAGACCACAAGTCCAAGGCTACAACACAGAGACCAGGATGTGGGACAAGCAGGTGAGTGGGTTCCTTTTGCACGAAAGCAACCAAAGTGGCATAAACAATTGCAATGCACATTGTGTTGGTGAATTGTCATGTGCTCTTTAAGTTCCTTAAAAGACAACTTTGGGAGTGAGGACACCATTCTCCCTTACAAACTCAAGTTATGTTTATGTCAAGAGTTCTTCAAAACCCCTGTCCTGGGTCAGATTGCCCTCCTTGCTCTGTGGTGGGGAGATGGAGGAGCAGACTGCAGATGAGAGGGCTGAAAACATTGTGTTCTTGCGGTCAGTCAGAAGATAAACTCTTTCCAATAACTGTTACTATGGATTATCTCGTAGAATGGAAAGGCCTACAGTGGAGACTGAAGCTGTGGAAGCTCATCCTTAGACATAGAGCTCTCCGTTATCAGTTCTAACTGACCACTTTTTCTCAGTCAATTTCTGTTGGATGGTGGCAGCCTCCTATTTGATGTTATTTCCCTTTCTCTCAGTCAGGCTCCTGGATGTTGTAAACACTTGACTGACAATGTTTTGGTGTCTCATAGATAGCAGTTCCTATCTATCTTCTGCTTGCATTTGAAACCAAAAGCACAGCAACTACAGATCTCTCTCTGGAGCATCTGAGACCACAACTTAAAGAGGGGACCACAGTTTCCGTGGGCTCAGTCCATGGACGTTTGGCTATAAGGTTCTAGGTGTGGTGAGGTAGGCATCGTCATAGTGGGAACGTGGAACAGGGCTATTTCTTCATATTGTGGTGAATAAGAAGGAGGAAGGGACAAAGGAAGACAAGGGAGGAGCCAAGGACAAGACACCCAGGACAACCTCTACAGCTAAATCCTACTTTCCCAAGTCTTCAGAGTTGCCCCAAAATAGTGTCACTGACTGGGGACCCAAACATTCATAATGTGAAGAATATCTGATATTCAAGTCCTAACTGTGTCATCAGGGGTCAGGCGCGTGAACACCCCTAGGATCTGTGCTTTTAGTTATTGGGCTATCTGTGTCTCTTGAAGGACTTTGATGTGTGAGTCCAGAGGTTCTATTCCCCATGCCTCTGCCCTGCACCTCACCTTCTTTACTGATTCATAGTCCAAGACGAAGTTTCCGAACATAATAAATAAATCTGGACATTAGGTTAAATACACGTCCAGATAAATACTATTTTACAAAGCAAAAGGGATGTGTCTTTTCTAGAGAAAACAGAAAGTCCTGTGTCAGAGGTTATAGATTGGTTCCCTGAACTCTGTTCCAGCCTTGGAGACAGTTGCTGGAGCAACAGCATCAGATGCCTAGGTCCCAGCAGGGACTGTGTGGTTCTTTGAGAGCATTCTGGACTATGATAGAGGCAAGGTCGTTATGGAGCTGTCTTCAGGATGGCATCCTGGGTCTTGGCCTTCTCCTCTCATGTTCCCTAGGTTCTTGTATGGAAGCCCTGGCTCCTTAAACTGGTGAGAATGGGTTCAGTTACCTGTCCCTACACATTGATTGATGATGGACCTCTGAGGGAGGAGAAGAGCATCTGGCTAGGGCTCTACCCTGAAGATGTCTGAAGCTCTGGGTGAAGGACTGGGGTGTCACTATTATCCCTGCATAGTAGGATGCAGGTACCCATGGTGCGATACAGGTACCCATGGTGAGATCCAGGTACACATGATAGGATGCAGGTACCCATGGTGAGATGCAGGTACCCATGGTGGGATATAGATATCCATAGTGGTATTTAGGTACCCATGATGGGATGAAGTTACCCATAGTGGCATTTAGGTGCTCATAGTAGGATGTAGGTACTCATGGTGAGATGTAGGTATCCATGGTGAAATGCAGGTACCCATGGTGGGATGTAGGTATCAATGGTGAGATGCAGGTACCCATGGTGGAATGTGGAGCAGATGAGAAGATAGCAGTGGGAGAGCTGAAACTCTCCTCAGTGCTCCACTCTTTGCTTGGCATGTGAATACTGGTGACGGTGGCAGCCTCTTAGACTCAGGTGTGTACACTGGGACTCTTTACAATTCTGGCCTTCTGTGCTCTGAAATAACCAAGGGTCAGTGTTGGGGATGCAGGCTGGGTTCTATAACCGCCCTCTTTAAATATCACCATGCAATTCGTTCCCACTTAGAAGGTGATTGATGGGAACTGACAACCTAATGGCTCTGAGCTTGCTATTTCATGTAGCTCCCAGGGCAGAGAGTGGGCTGGCAACCCAGGGGGGTCCTGGGGAAAGGGGAGAAAGGAGACAGGGCCAACTGGCTCTTTTACCGCTTAAATGTGGAGAAGGTTCCCATGGTGGGCGATTATTCACACCAAAGATTCTAAAACAATAGGCTCAAATTTGGGGTGTCCAGTGAAGCCTACCTCTCGCTCTGTATAAGAAAGGAGTGATTCTCTATGGTGCCCCTGCCTTTGGCTGTCACCTGAAAGAATGGCATGAGAAAGTGAAGCTCTGGGAAAAGGTAGAAAGATCCTGCAGGAGGAATCGGGGACCTGGGGCTGCACTCTGCTCTGTTGACAACCTGTATGACTTGCATAGCCCAGTCACCTCTCCACACCCATGACCTTTTTAAAGTCTGGAGAGTGAAGTTTTTGCTTTGCTTTGCTTTGCTTTGCTTTGCTTTGCTTTGCCTTGCCTTGCCTTGCCTTGCCTTGCCTTGCCTTGCCTTGCCTTGCCTTGCCTTGCCTTGCTTCGCTTCACTTTGCTTTGCTTTGTGACACGTGGTTTCTCTGCACATCCAGGGACTGTCCTAGAACTCACTCTGCAAACCAGGCTGGCCTTGACCTCAGATCTACCTGCCTCTGCCTCCTGAGCGCTGGCATTACTGGCATGCACCACGATCTCCAGTGTGAGAATGAGTTTTTAGTTTGGAAAATGTTTACTGTGCCCACTCTCTGTGGAGAAGTTGGACAGCCTAAGAAGACATCAAAGTTCAAATTTTCAGAATCACCATCCTTACCGAGTGGGTATTGATTTTACACCATTGTGAGACGGAGAAACTGTAAGGGAAGGGTCCTAAGTGAGGGGTCGCATGAGCATTAAGCTCTAATAAACACAAGGCTAACTCCTGGTGACAGAAAGCAGACGTGGGCAGTGGCTGCCTGGGGCCAGCATCTGAGAGAAGATGACTGCACAGGGAGAGAAGCTAAGCCCTGCGGCAACCACTAGTTTCCCCTATAGCTCACTCAGATTTTCCGTTCCTCGGGATAAGCAAGATTCATGAGGACTATGCCCCCTGCAACACACAGCAAGTGAGTCCCCACCTTGGAACACCCAAAGAGCTGTAACTGTAGGTAAGGGCCTCCAGCCTCCCAGCACCAAGGGCACAATGTTGGCTACCTCCCCCAGCCCAGACCCTTCCATGCTTGTACAGCCATGTCCATGGGAGTGAGGACAGGCTACAAAACCACAACGTCCTTCAGAGCAAACACTCCGGCTCCAAGCTCAGAGGTGTCCCACTTCTTCCTGGAAATGACCTGGAGGCTTAGGTATCCCTCAGCTATGGAGAGGCACACTCTGCTGTTCTCATCGACCTTGGCTTTGGAAAGCTTGAGACCATGGTCAAAGTCTGCCTCCCAGTCAGTTCCTCCTGCAAGCTGACCTTGGGCTCCAAGGCACTAGGTGACACTGGGTTCTTCTCCTCGCTCCAGCCTGAGTGACCCTTAGAGAGGAGTGTTGCTACCATCATTCCTCATGACAAGGGTTTGATATTTGCTAGAAGGTCCTCTGTGCATGATGGGAAATAGAATTCTAGGAAGGGGAGGAGAGGAGCTGGCACAAAGGTGGGATGGGAAAGGGAGCCGTGATCTCTGGGGAAGAGGAGAGCTGAGATGTGTGCTAGTACCACAGCACAGGGTAAGACTAGAGCCTGTGGATAGGATAGTCCACATACTGCTGGCTTCTTTCTAAAATCTCTAACCCATACCTAGAAGACAAAGGTGTCCCCAAAACCTAACCATAGCTTGTGTGGACTTGGCTTCACCATCTTTCAGCCATTTCTTCTTCATTGCCTCTCTGCTGTTCCCAGGCCTTAGCCAATGCTGTGTGTTTCCCTTCCTTCATTCTAGAAGCAGTGTATTCTAATTTGAATTCTAGCCCAAACTCTAAAGCATGTTAGAGGCCTCTCTGCACCACTGTGCAGAATGAGTTGTCCCCTTCTCTATGCTCAGAGGACTCTGGGTTCCCCTCCTGCTGCAGCCTTCTGGTTTCTGTCCATTTCCTTTCCCAAGAGCAAGCCCGTGTCTGGTGAAGTCTCTGGTACACCTGGCACAGCTGGGCATTCAGGAAACAAAGTTGAGGGGCTGGGTATCCTTAATGCCTTTAGGGGGCATCTATGGATGCTGCCACGCTGAGTGGACAAACCCCATCTATGTAAGGGCAGCTGAACTCTAGCATTTAGGGCAGGCCCCTGGGGCTTGGTTTGCTCAACCAGGCTGGGCAGCCACAGAGGAGTAGCCTGGAAAGCAAGAGCCCGCCCTACTGAGCCTGTGATATTTACCAGACTGACAGCTTCCCAGCCAGAGCAGCCTGGAGACAGGCACTAGCTAGAGAAAGTGGGTCAGCCTGACTCTTCTTCAAGCACCAGGGAGAGCCCTGGGGTTTAGCCATGGCAGTGATGGAGACTGAGCCTGTCATTTGCAAGCCTCCAAATGAAAGGGATTAGTGGATGCTCTGTTCTACTAATGTTCTGTGCAACACATGGTGAGAAGAGTCAGTGGAGATTTTAAAATCACGTGCACATTTACATGTGTGTTTGTGTGGCATGCACATGTGTATATAAGTGTGTCTAGAAGTGTACGCGCATACATGTACACGTGTGCATTTTGTATATGCACAGATGTGTGCTTCTGTATATGTACCCGTGCATCTGCAAATACGTGCATATGTGTGTGTTTGTTCCTCAGCATGTGTGTGTGCGTGTATGTAGGCATGCTGAAAGAACACACACACCATTCATGCCCACATCGTGTGTACAATGTATAAGGGGGAATCCATTACCATGCTGGACAGGATCAGGGAAAGATGTTAGCCTCGGGGCATAGAGGTTCAGCCCGAGTGCAGAATTCACCCCAACCCCTGCCTACCTTAGCCTCCACTTCCTCCTTTGGAAAGGAAGCTGTAGTGTCTGTCCTCACAGGTGAGGCGTCCAGGCTGAGGGGCCAGTGAGCATCCTGTTCTCCTTTGAGTTCCAGCACCCACTCTAGAGGCTTTCCGGGTGCTTCCCTGGTCCTCCCCTCAGAATGACAGTGCACTTGCCATAGGTAGATCAGGCTCTGCCTGTGAATAGGTTCCCAAGCCTCTCCTTGTGTGTGCAGCATTCAGATTCAGGTGCTCTCCACTCCCAGGTTTCAGGCTTCGGATTCCAAAGGGAATGAGGAGCAACAACTCCCTGCTGGCAGAAGATACTCATGAATACACAGCTCTAGCAAGTTCTATGACCATGCACAGCTACCTTCTCTTATTTCCCCCGGTGATGCTCCCAGTCAGTCCTCCTTGTGTGGAGATCATTTGGAGCAGACGGAGCAAGAGGCACATACTGGGGAAAGCAGAGGCATTGTAGGGCAGGCTCACAGGAAGCCCCCACGGGAGACTACCTACCCCAAAGGTGTCTCTTTTATTTCATCCTCACTGACATCCCGAACCTCATCCTCATAGCTGCCATCTCCTCTCTGAATTATGGGAAAAGTCATGTTCAAATAAAGCTATGTTCTTCATTTAGAAATCGAGCCCGCCATGTAGTTCATACTAACCTCCTGCACAGAGGAAGCCAGCTTGTAATGAGGCCCTTTTCCTTGATGAGTCTTGTGGACAACCGAGCTGATGTTCTTTGGGGAGAACTGAGTTGATGGCAGAATGTCTAGACAGCCTCTTTTTTAAACTCCCCTTCTCCTCCAACAGTGAGAAGGTCATTCTTCCTGGCTGACAGAGAGACAGGGCCTCGGAACCTCTTCCTGCATTCCCCATGGCTTCTCTTCAGAATCCTCTTCCAGCCACAGGTGACAAAGTCCTGTCCCTTCCTAGTTTTGTCTCCTGCTGTGCTCACTCCCTCCCCTTGTCCTTAGGCTGGAGCAAAGACCAAGATGAAGCTTCTGGAAGCCTCTCTGCTTCCATTGGTCAAGAAATGTGTATGCGTGCATGTGTGTGTGTGTGTGTGTGTGTGTGTGTGTGTGTGTACATAAACATACACACATACACACACACACATATATATATAAATGGTATAGATATATAACAATATATATTATATGTATAATATTTTATATTTTATACATATATATAAATGCTTTATAAAACCAAATTTAAAAAGAAACAATTTTTGCTTACTATACCAGAGGTATCAGTCCATAATCATATGTTCATGGTGAGGTGGTACACAGGGATAACACCCTGTAGTCAGTCCATGATCATGTGACCATGGGGGGGCAAGTACACAGGAATAACACCCCATGGTAGGGAAGCCTATGGTCACATGACCATGGGGGGGGCGGAACACAGGGATAACACCCTGTGGTAGGGAAGCCCATGGTCACATGACCATGGGGGAGCAGGACACAGGGATAACACCCTGTGGTAGGGAAGCTGGTCACTTCATGGCAGTTAGAAAGCAGACAGAAAAGGGGCTGGAGAGGAGACAGGCCCTTCGAGAGTGTGCCTCCAGTGACCTGTTTCTTCCAGTAAGGCCTCACTTCCTGGTGGTCCATGCAGCTTTAGATGCATCTACTGAGGGAGAAGGAGCCATCCAACGTTGTCTAGGGTCACCAGGCCCTCCGTGCATGAGCCTTGGGGGTAAGCATCGGTGGTATTGAAACAATGCCAGTCTGGATGGAGACTCCTCCAAAGACCGGTATGGAGAAGGCTTCTTTCACATTGTATTGTGCTACTAGGAAGTGGTACAATTTTCAAAATGTGGAATCTTACAGGAAGAGCTTATACCACTGAGTGTGTGTGTCACCCCCTGCCCATTGGCTTCCTAGCCACCGTGAAGTGAAGATCTTCCCCAGCCACACCCTCACTGTGAAAACAGTAGCTGAAATGACCCCTTTCCTTTGCTAAACTGATAGTCTAGGGTCATTTGTTACAGTGACAAGAGACTGACAGTCATCCCAGGCTCAGCTCTGACTTTGCCCTCCGGGGACTACAGTTGGCTATACCCTCCACCCATCCTGGCCCTCTGTTTGGGCCGCCCCTGCCCATGGGGAACATTGGGGTATGCAGCAGATCCCCAAATCCACCTGTGTCTATGCACTGGAGCCCTGTCAAAGCAGAAAAAGAGCCCAAAAGATGATTTGGGTGCCAGTATGAACCTGATACTGTAGTGCTTTCCTTGCCCAGGGGCACGAAGCAGAGCCTGCTGCCTGGGTGGGCTCCATGTCTGCAGAAGACTCAGTTCTAACCTCACACACAGTACCTTCTACAAATGCCCTTTGGTGACAGAGGTAGGAAACCCTCTCCCCTCCCCAAAACCTCTTTTATAATGGAAACGACCTCATTCATGAGGGTCTTTCCTGACAACCACATCACCCACTAAAAGCCCACTTCTCAATAGCATTGCGCTGCAGGTTAGTGATTAAAATAAAGTTGAGGCTAGGGTCATAAATCACAGTCGTTTTCTGCATGATTTTAGTTGGGATTCCTTTAGAACTTGATCTAGTTCTCTCCTATTCCCCTGAACTTTGACTTTGACAGAGGTAGAAAGATGCTGACATACAGAAGGCGGGGGGGGGGGGGGGGGGGGGGGAGGGGGTGAACCTAGAGAGGTAGAGGGAGAAAGAGTAGAAAGAGGAAGTGAAGGAGGCCAAGAGAGCAAGCTTATGGTGAGAGGGGAGGAGAGGGCACGCTGCAGACTGCAGGCCTGGCCCAGGCAGCACTGGAAGGCTGGCTGGCCCTGCACCGTCTGCCTCCGGCATGCAGCCCAGCTCACAGCGGTAGCAGTTGGACCAGGCACTTGGCTCTCTCTGCTGAGCCCAGGCCTCTGTCCCTGACCTCAGCACAGCTGCAGAACCTTTCTGCCCTTCTACGGAAGCTACCAGGCTCCCTGCCTGCTCTGAGGCCCGAGGAGTGGGCAGTAGTATCTGTTCTCCACGCTTGTCTGTGCCAGGGAAAGAAGCAAGTGCCATCAGCTGGGCTTATCCAGAAGCCCATTGCATTGGCATGGAGATGAGACACGTGTCTCCTGTGACAGTGTCTTGCCTTCTTAATTAGGGACTTCCTGAGGGTGTGTTGAAATCAGCTGGCATTTCTTAAGCTCAACAAAGAGGGATCTGGTGTCTCCCTCTAGGGTAGCATGTTTCAGAGGGTTCAGAATCCTCCTCCGTTCCTGTTTCTTGTCTTTTCCTTAATGTCCCCAGCCCGTGGAGACTACCCCATAAGGAGCAGGGTTCTGAAAGGATGCGTGACTTGTCAGGAAGGGTCAGCTTCTGAGGGGACAGCCAGGCTCCGAGAGGTTCCAGTGTCTGAAGTCTGCTGGCTTCCAAGTCTGTGGACCAGGGCTAGGGGCTAACTGTGGGTGGGCCTCAGGAGCCAGGTTGGCGGGTTTCAGGCCCTACCCTGTGTTGTGGAGACAGTGCTATAAACTTCAGGATGCAGTGTGAGTCAGCTGTGTAGTCTTTAAAGAGATGAGACTCTTTTATAATTCTTTCCCTTGAAGGACTGCTCATGCTTTTTGCTTTCCTACATTTAACTGGGACCAGAGCCCAGAAGCTTGCTGGGTGGCTGGGGACAGACATGGCCCTGGGACCTAAGGCATGGTCAGAAGTAATTGATGTGGAATGAGATGAGGAAATCATTTCCCTCAATTCCTCCAGAGTCTGAAGCTAAGATTCACGTTGGTTCAAGAGGCAGCAGATGGATCCAATAGGAGTTGAAGGGTGGGTCTTGTGGGATGGGGCCAGAAAGGAGGGGAAGGGAGGGGTGAGAAAACAGAGCCAGAGGTATCTTGTGGGCTGTGAGGCTTTGAGTTTTGTAATGTTGGGTTGTCCTTCCCTTGATGGCCTCAATATAATTCTGACATTTATTATATACCAGTAGACAGTGAGCTCTTGGGACACAGGCTTGGTCTAGAGAGGTGTCCAGGATCCTTCCAGGAGTCAGAGGTAGTTAAGGGCAAGGATCTGTTGCCTTTTTCAGAGCTTAGAATTAGAGGTTGAAGCCATGCCTGTCCAAATAGTTAGGGCCCAAAGGCCTCAGCTGACATCTGGGTTATAGACGCATGGAAACTGCAGCCAGAGTACAGGGCTCGAGGTGACAGGCACGATGCTAGATAGTGAATCAGGATCAGCAGACTCTGCCTGGCAGGAGGGAGGCAGAGCCTGCTATGGGATGTCCTTGGCAACAAAGTAGTCTGGTGAAGAGGCAGATGTAAGATCGTCCCTCCCTTTCCAGATGCTTCTGCTGGGTGGAGGGAGAGGAGGAGGAAGGGGAGGAGGGGGAGAGGAGGAGGAAGAAGAAAAGAAGAAGAGGAGGAGGAGGAGGAGGAGGAGCGAGGGATAGGGAGAGTTTGAGAACATGTGTGCTGAAGGAGCTGAATGGGGAAGCTGAGCCAGGTTGAGGTCCAGGACCAGGTTTCCCTGGGAAGAGTCAGGAGACAGGAAGGTTACATCACCCATGGCTAGAATCCAGCATCTTTCTATGTGGAGGGAGCTTCGGGGTGAGCCTGTGGGTTGGATTGGAATGACTGGCCCCAAATATCATTCCTCTCCATTTCCAAGTCCCTGCCATGGCCCATGTGGAGCAGAATAGTTTCCATACTTTTTAACTTGGGGGCTCAGCTCTGTAGCTTGTTTTGGACAATGGACAACATACCTAAGTCAAGATCCAGCCTGGAGTGAGGCTTGCTCTAAAGCAATGAGGTTAGATTTGAGGCTGAAGATGTCTGGCCAGTGGGAAGAAGTGACATTGTGACATTGTGAGATATCCTTTGTTTTTGCTTGTCCACGGGAGCCTTCCATTGTCCTGAAGTGGTACCATCCCTAGCAAGTGGGCAGGTTTAAAGAGGTGGAGTTATGAGACCAGGGCTACCCAAGCTGGCCATGGGTGAATATCCAAGTGTCCTGATTTGTTGAGGACAGTGTTAGGATTGCCTGTCCTACACACCAGCATCCAGGACCATGACTGCCAGCTCCACGGGTACCATGTTCACAGAGATTGTCCTCACCTTGTCAGGAGAAGGCTCACAAGGGCCTCTCAAACCAGAGAAGCTGCTAAGGGGGCAAAGAGGATCTAGCTGAGCTTGTCCCAGATAGGCATCCATGACAGAAAGACCCATCTAAGATGTAAAGACCACCATGGGAAGGTAACGGGTGTCCCATCATAGCCAGGTTCTCTCTAGGGTCTGTGACTTCGGTAGGAGGACCAGAAGAGACACCCAGTATGTCCATCCTTTGACACTTTTAGGACTTCTCCTTCTACAGTCTTTTTATTATTGAAGTGTGTGTGTGTGTGTGTGTGTGTGTGTGTAAAAGATTATGTGTCTATCTATACATATATGTGTTTACAATTGTGTGTGCCTATATGGAGAATTTTTTTTCTGAGACAGGGTCTCTCCTTGAGCCTGGAACTCACTTTTGTAGCTAAACTGCTGACTATCATGACCCCAGAATCCTCTGCTGCTTCCCCAGTATCAGAGTCCCAGGCATGAACTACAATCCCTGGCTTAATGAGAACACCAGTCCTCACGCTTGCACAGCGAGCACTTTATGCACTGGGCCATCTCACTGGCTCCTATCTCTGGCCTTGATACTTGGATTCTGTTTCTCTGCACGAGCCTCAGAGCCTGCACAGAGACCCAGTAGCTGAGGTAGAGGATACAGGATGCTCAGGGCCATCTGAACACTCTGAGTCCTGTCTTTGGTAGGAGGAGCCTATGGTCTTCTGAGAGTAGACATAGTATCCAGATCAATGGGAGCCGCTTCCTTGCTCAAACTACTAAGCCAAGCTCATCTCAGATTCCAGGAAAGCCTCCTGCAATGGCATCTGGGCACCATGCTTATGCTGACAGCAGGGTTGTGATCTCTTGTATACTGCTGCCCCAGAGTACTACCAGGCAAGTCCCACTCCTTCCGGATGCCTCACTTTACCCCTCTGCTCCCATTTAATACAAGAGCGTGTGAAACACTATCCTTAGCTCCCTGATCCCATTAGAGGGGTGAAGATTGATCAGCTTCTAAGATGAGGCTGAGTTTTGAAGCCCCATCTATCCCCTTGGAAGTGTGGTGGGTGTCTGTGTTGGAGCTTACAGCTGGGAGGAACATTTCTTTCTTTCTTTTTTTTTTTTTTTTTTTTTTTTTGGTTTTTCGAGACAGGGTTTCTCTGTGTAGCCCTGGCTGTCCTGGAACTCACTTTGTAGACCAGGCTGGCTTCGAACTCAGAAATCCGCCTGCCTCTGCCTCCCGAGTGCTGGGATTAAAGGCGTGCGCCACCACGCCCGGCTAGGAACATTTCTGATGTACAAGCTGGGAGACAAAGGCTGTTTGGGCCCCAAACACCCAACTCTTCCTGGTTCATCACGCTACCTTCACACTGCTTCCACTGAGCCTGCTCAGACCTCAGCAGTGAGGGAACAGGGAATCGGAAGGGGGTACATAAACCAGGCTGTGGTGGCACACACCTTTAATCTCAGCATTCAGGAGGCAGAGGCAGACACATCTTTGTGAGTTCGAGGCCAGCCTGGTCTACAGAGTGAGTTCCAGGACAGCCAGAGCTACACAGAGAAACCCTGTCTCAAAAAACAAAAGGTGGGGAGGGGGGTTGTAAATCGGGTAGAGCAGATTGGTGAAAAAGAGGAAGAGAGAGAAGGGTGGGGTGTCCACACCCTGTGTCCTACATGAAGAATGCTGTGTGACATTTGGAGAGATGTGGGGTTATTAGAAAGTGCATTGTTTAAGAGTTACAGTCCTGGGTTAGACGGCAGCAGTCCTTTCTGGCAGCTTAGATCATGGAAGAAGGACCTTGGCCTTCCATGTTTGGTCCTGTAGGGCTGGGGTAAGTTTTCTTCCACACACTATCTCAGAGGGCAAGGCAAGGCAAGGCAAGGCAAGGCAAGGCAAGGCAAGGCAAGGCAAGGCAAGGCAAGGCAAGGCAAGGCAAGGCCAGGCCAGGCCAGGCCAGGCCAGGCCAGGCTAGGCCAGGCCAGGCCAGGCCAGGCCCACCTACTGGTGGTGCCAATTGCAACAAGTAGCTTCATGGCTCTCTGAGGAAAGGGAGAGACACCGTTAAAGCAAGTCATCCACTACATTGATTGAGGGGTGATTGATGGGTCACCACTTGAATGTCCAAGAGTACTGACCCGCAAGGGCAATATGTCATCTGTATGCCTCTGAAGGAGGGGAGCATCCAATCTAGTATCCCAAATAATACCCACCACAGACACAGAATGGATACCTCCTACTACCCACAAAAGCATAGAGTACATCCTATAAGAGATCACTTCTTAGTTAGCCATGAGTAGTATTGTACCCATTTTCCAGATTTACAAACTAAGCACAGAGAAGGAGAGGGATTGGCAGATGCCACACAGCCAGAATCTACCTGAGATGAGCTTTGAACTCCTTTCTGCCTTCTGTAACTCTGTTCAAGCTCGAGCCATGGAAAGGTACATTTTTACTTTGATAGAAAACATCAGACCCCATCGTCTCTGCAATGATGTCAGAGGCACAGCCACTCACAGAATGCTTTCAAGGTGGGACAACTAGTGTCCTTCTCTAGAGAGGGGTGTAGGAGAGACTTTCTACTCTAGCGACTTATGGGGAAGAAGCTTGGCCTTCAGACCAGTCAGGCCCACGTTCTGAGCTCATTGCTAGGCTGTCAGGTGAGACCTCAAGCCTTTAGGACAGAGCCGTGGCTATACTCTGCTGGGCATGGCTGGTGTAATGCCAGTCACGGGTCCAGTGGCAGGGGCTTCCATGGGCTTCCCGAGCTCACTGCACATAGGGCTTTGCAAGCACTATGAGGACTCCAAGACTGGGCCTTGGACTCAGTGGGTTCTGGAGTTCCCTAGCTGTGCCTAATGGAGAAGCAAGACTGGCCACCTTTTGTGTTTTGGGATAGTCCTGTCACAAGAGAAGCTGGGGGGTGTGAAAAGTGTCCCCACCCAGGGAGAGGCTACAGCATTGCACCTTTTATGGCTGATGCTCTTGGAACACCCAGACTGACTGTTCCTGAGGTCCCAGCCTCCCCTCGGCTGTTGACTGTGAAGCTTGACTTCCAGACCACGCCTCATGTTTGTCACAGTTTAAGGGCCCCTAATAACTTTACTGGGCCCTAATAACACTGGTAGTTTGACTGACACCTATTTCCGTGCCTCCCATAGTACACTGGCAATCATTTTCAAGGACCAGTATTTCATGGTGTGTGTAACTTCACAGTGTTGGAAACTGCCAGCCGTGGGGCCATGGGGGAGACCACTAAAAATAAATGTTCTTCTAGTCTCTCTCACCTGCCAAAGGTCTTCCTTGTTGGCACTGGCCCAGAAAAACATGGTAGATGAAGATTAGAGTCAAATAAGTTGATTTATAAGTGACACAATGCTCCTCAGGAAAGATTTAAATATTTCATGCTTGTAGGGGACACAGATGTCAGCTGGGAGAGAGAGATGGGAATCTTGCTCCAGAATACTGTAACATCAGAGAAAAGCAAGAAGTCACTGGCTGGTACTGCCCCAACTAGGTGCACAATGAGAACAAAGAGGGTCCAGGGCTCACATGTTAAAATGTTCTGGAGGTTCCTCCAAATCAGTAAGTGTGAATGAAAGCTCCTTCCAGAATTCCCTGGAGTTAAACTACTCGGTATCCACACATCAAATGCCCTGAGGCCTAAGTCTCCCAAGTCCCCACCACCATCGGGACAGAGCCTGCTGGACTCAGTCAATAAAACACGTGTCACGCAAGCATTAGGACCTGAGTTTGATCTCCAACACTCACATAAAGGCCAGGCACTGTGGCACAGGCCTGTGAGGTGACAACACTGAAGACGATCCATGACAACAATCTCAGGTTTCATGTGTGCATACTCACAAGAACACATACAACAAGCATACTAAGGAAAAACAGGTCATGGTCCCCTGACTGCTCACACCTCCTGTGTTCCTCTTCTGGGTTACTGATCTTCTCTGTATGCTGACAGATGCTCCCAGGGCCTGTACCACCAGGTCATGATACGTTTGCTACAGTAACTTCCCAGTGAAATTCCTGCTGAGGTTGGTTTCATGTTCAGTTAGAAACCATAGATCACCTTGGGGGTTGTTTTTTTAACTTCTTTCTGTCTGCACTGGGGCCTCCGAGAGAAAGCAGCATACAAAAAGGAGCTGAGGGATAATAATTAGTCCCTGGTGTGTCTACGTTAACTTGCTTCTAGAAGGGTGATAGGACTCACATGTGGGTAATCCCTAAACTTTCATGTACCATGGCCCGGGTTCCCATTTTAGCACTGCCGATAGATAGATCAGGAGCGGCCAAGTGGGAAGTGATCCCACCTCATGAGAGATGACTGCTGGAGTGAGGTAGGTCTCCCAGGAGATGACTAGTTCCCAGGAAAGCGGGTTACTATGAGAGGAGAAAGCTAAAGCCAGACATGATGGCTCAAGCCTGTAATCTTGGCAACTAGAAGATTGAGGCAAAGGGACTATCATAAATTTGAGGCTAGCCTGGGCTACATAAGGAGTCCCAAGCCAGTCTAGAGTATAGAGTGGGAAAAACTTTCAAAACAATTTTTTTAAAGAGGATGTATTAGCTAGCTTTATGTCAATTTGGCATAAGCCAGAGTTATTTGGAAAGAGGTGAACCTCAATTGAGAAAATGCTCCCAGAAAGATTGGACTGTGGGGAAGCCTGTGGTACATCTTCTTGATTGGTGGTGGATGTGGGAGTTATCCTCCCACATCCACTGTAGGTCACTGTAGGCAGTGCCACCTCTGGGCTGGTGGTCTCGGGTGCTATAAGAAGGCAGGCTGAGTAAACCTTGAGAAGCAAGCCAAGAAGCAGCACCCCTCCATGGCCCTTAACCTCATGGCCTCTGCCTCCAGGTCCCTGCCTTGAGTTCCCTTGCTGACTTCCCTAGATGGTGAGTTACAAGTTGTAAACTGAAAAGCCACCCCCTCACACATGAACACCCAAGTTGTTTTTGGTCATGATGTTTTATCACAGCAATAGATGCCCTAAGACAGGCAGGGTGAGCCCCTACCCCTCCTCTTCCTCCAGCTAAGGCATCCTACCCCAGCATGTGAGCTGCCTTGCATGGACTCTTGCAATGGATGTAGTTAGAAGCCATACAGTTTGCACTTTGCAGTCACCAGGATCTGGAACCAAATGAGCCTCTTTTCTTTGTATGGTACCAAACACTGTAACCTGAAGGGTGCGGCTATGGCGACACAAAATCGTCTGAGACAGAGGGGTCTGTGAAGCTTCATCCTGGTGTCTTCCTCAGAGTGAGACTGTCTAGCTGAGGCAGTGAGCGACAAGCCCAGGAGCAGGAAGTCTTACCAAGAAGGGAATTTGAGATCAAAATCTATGATGCAAGTGGGTGCTGTGTGTCTCAGATGAAGGAGACAGCGAGAGGGAGGCAAGGCACACTTCTTCCCTCCCTCGGCAGGAGAGAACCAGTCAGAGCCATGGACATGTCTCAAAGTGTGTGCAAGGTCTAGTTTTGTAAGTTTTACTCTTTGGGGCAAGGCATTCTAATATAGTTTTTTAATGTCTAGAAAATGAACTGATTGCAAGAAATAAAGAATCTTCTTAGGAACAAGGCCTGGGACTCTCCGGATCTTTCCACAGCCCCTGATCCTGACTGTGGGTGGTTCTGAGAAGATCCTGACCTCTGCTCTATTCCCATTCCTTCACCAGGTTTCCACTCTGACTTCCCACAAGGTACGGATGAGAGAAACCCATAGCACATGGGTTGGGGGAAAGGAGCTTGCAGAATGGAGATTTGATTGGTGGCTGGCACACCTGAGGAGCCCTCCTCAAGACTGCACGGCCAGGAGTGTTGGAGGCCAGCCTGACTTAACGTTATCTTCAGTAGGTACTGAAAATTGCCACATTGCATGTTGTCCTGAGAACCGAGGATGCAGTGTGGAGAAAGATTGGGAAAGAGAGAGAGAGAGAGAATAAAACAGGGCAATGGGAGGGTAGGAGAGAGAGGGTGGCTTCTAACAGAATAACATTTCTATACTTTTGAAATTGTCATACAATGTATATTTATCCTATCCTTCCTCACCGTCTCTCCCCAGTTCCCCTGGGCCCCTACCTCATCTTCCTCTAAACTTCACACCCTCTTTTTATTTTTGTTTTTAAGAACCTGGAATCCAATTTGTGTTGCCCGTGTGCAAATTAGTGTGAGCTCACTGGAGCTTGAGCCACCTACCTGCTTCTACCAGGGATGGCTTTTATCGGGCGCTCCTGAGAACTCTTTAAGAGGATAAAGAGAACCAAAGAGGCTCAAGAGAAGATGTGAAGAGGCTGCTGTCAGCATCCTCCAGGGAGAAAGCTGGTGACTCTGTGACAGGGAGATGAGCCAGTTGGGCAGGTGCGGAGCATACTCCAGACATCTAAGTGACAAGTTCGGCTGATGGACAGGTGAGGTGCATGCTGGGAAGGTGGAGGTAGAGGTTGTGACAAGGAGGGAGGTCGAGTTTCATGGAGAACCAAGACAAGTAACTATTCTTCCTGTGCCCTTCCCAACAAAATTCACAACTCCTTACCCAGGTCCAGAAACAACCAAATCGAACATTCATTCTGGTTCTCGCCTTTGCGGTTTGAGTGAGTGGTTTAGTATTCTGTCTATACACAGTGAGGATAATAGAACACAAAGCATCTTAGGATTTCCAGGAACCTGAGCACTCTCCTAGTCCCAGAGTCTGCAGTGCGTGTCCCAAATGTCCTTGTCTGTTGCACAGAATTCTCTATTTCCAACCCTGAATGGGGTCTGAAGTCTTGGCCATGCCTGTGGGACCCACACCAAGGGACTGTATGGTCTTCCCCCTGTAGACTCTGGTTAAAACAATGGCCACCCTGCCGTCCTGGGGCAGGGTGCAGAGTACCATTATGGGAGGTTTTTTTCAGGTACATAGAAAATGGAAGGTGGAATTGTTCTTAGGAGCCAGAAGGGACACATGGCAAAATGAAGAAGAGCTAAAAATAGTGTTCGGTTGGGAGCCACACTAGGCGAGTCAAAAGGCTGTGTGCGCTTTTCTTATGTATGACTTCAATGTTGCACATGAAAAGTTTCTTCCTGATGAATGAAATTAGTATGCGTGGTGCACACACACCAGTGACAAATTAAGAAACACTGATGCAGGTGCACAACATTAAAATATTTACCTCTGATAGTTACTATTAATGTCTAAAGTGTCCCTGGTCCATGTCATGTGCACATGGCTCTGAGTGTCCCTGCGTGCTTTCGGTAGTAAATTCATGCTTACATTTATTATTTTATTAATGTGTTTTTTATACTTTAATGTTTCTGAAATCACAATACATCTACTAGTTGTTTCAATGTGTATGCTCAAATATCAGGTCACTAGCGGATCTTACATACCACTGCCATCAGAAAGGAGATGTATATAGCTATAAAAATAGCATTCCCTTGTGTGTGCATAATTTGGTCTCTTGCTACCTCTGCTTAACATTGCATCACAAATACTTGCACATGCCTTAGAACAGGTTCTGAGTGTGTGACTTTTCCAGAGCACATAATATTCCAGTTTTGAGATCTCTCCCAAATGGACCATGTCACAGTTCTCCATTCCTGTGACAAAATTCCTGGGAGACAATAGTTAAAAAGAGCAAAGGTTTATTTTGGCTCGGGGTTTGAAAGGTTCCGTTCATGGCTGCTTGACTCAGTGATTTGGGCTCCATGGTGGTGCAGGACATATTGCAAAAAGGTCGAGGAGGTGTGATCGCCTCCTAGTGGTCAGAAGCAAGACTCCTGCCCTCAGGGACCCCACCTCCTGGCAGTTCTAACCCGAGAACCAGCAAAGACCAAAGCCTTTCAAATGGATACTTGGCACCACTTAAGATTCAAACAATAACATGGTCTCAATTCTTCCCTTCTTGGGAAACAACTTCTCAAACATGATATACAAATGAAAGAAGCCACTCCCATGTCATGGGATAAATGTTCACCTTCATGTCACCTCTGAAAAGGGACTTTCTGTGTGTGCAGGTGTGTTTGATGACATAGGGTAGGGAGGGACACACACTCAAACATTGGCCAATATGGATTTCTCTTCTGGTTAAAATCACAGGCCCTAATCTGGTTGCCTGCACTTAAAGGCTACTGAGAGTGACCGCTTAGATTTCTAGCCAGGCCACAAGGAGGAAGAGATGCTGAGGCTTGACCTGGGCCCTTGGGAGGCACCAGGTGTTCTGGGATTCACACTTGTATCCCCAGCTGAGCCCTGGAAGGGACTGCAGCCAGCTGACACTGGGGTTCCAGCTCCCCTCTCAGAAAGACCTGCAGCTAGGACACAGCTCTGTAGCCTGCACTATTGTCCCTGAGTGGCCCTGCATTTTAAACCAGGTGCATCTTTTTGACAAAGAGAATTAGAAGCTTTTATAGCAATGGGGTAGGGGGTTGGGGAAATTGGCGCGGTTTCACATGATTGGCTAGTTCAAACATCAGCAAGAGCCCTAGGTAGCAGCTTAAGGTAATAGTTAACTCTAAGAGACAAGGGGGCGCCAGGGTGGCCAGTTTTTCATCCTGGACAGTTCTTCAATCTTACATGGAAAGTCACGTTTTCCAGGAGATGGAACCTCGGCCAGCTGCCGGGATTCCCACGTTTCTTCTCCTTGAGAACTGCAGGTAGGAGGTCAACCCAGTGGGATCTTCATCTCAGAACTGGAGGATGTTAGAGGTGGAAAGGGATTTGGAGGTGAGAGGGATGATGTTTCTCTTTCTTCAAACCTCTCTGCTTTGAATAAAATAAGCACTCCTCAAATAGTCGTTGTGCAGTGGGTCTCCAAAAAGATTGAGAGTGGCAGCCTGGAAAGGTGGAAATCAAAGAAAGGGCTTTGATGCTGGGAATGTCACCTGACCCAGACACATCTGCTCCTTGTAAACAATGTGGGATTCGAATGACAGAGGAGGTAAAGACGGAGCAATGGTGCCATCAGTCACTGCCACCCACATACTCCAGAGCATTAGGGTTAGATTTGAAGGTCCCTCCACACTCCCTGGAACACTTTGCCCACATAGTGGCATTGTTGTTGAGTAGGGTTGGCTGTGGAGCCTTTAGAAGGTCAGGACTGGATGAAGTAGGCAAATTCTCTGGGTGGACCTTTGACGTTATCCCCAGTCACCAGTTCCTTCTCAACCATCTCTGCTCCCTGCCTCACCATCCTGTGAGCCTCTGCACATACCCCTGCTGCCGCCATGAAGGCCACCACAGCTTCCTCAGCATGATGGACTGAAACACCATCTCGGAGAAGAGGCGAAGTAAATCTTTCCTCACATTATATCTGTCAGGTGATGGAGTCACAAGGACACAAAAGGAACTCATACACTGGCAAAGCCAAGCTGCCTCTCGGGGAACCCATTCATCCGGTGGACTTTCTGAAAGCCCCAGGAGCTGGGAACAGGTCTCCTCTCTCTTTCTTGGGACTCACCAGAGAACAATAGTCAAGTATCCCTGCCCTGTAGAACAGGAGAAGGAGGAATTAAAAGGGTGTGTGTGTGTCGAGGGGCGGAGGGCACTGAGGTCCTTCACCTACCAACAGGTCTCTAGACTCAAGGTTCTCCAGACCAAACCGAGAGAAAGGAAGTGTTGAGGTAACCTTTCTTCACATTGTGTGAAAGTGTATTTCTGCGTTTTCAATGGTTAACTCTATACCAGCACGAAAGCTTACTAACACAAACAAGTTCCCCAGAAGTGCCTGTGTCACAGAATTCCCTTCTCTACTGTCCCCAAGTGTGTTATGCCAAACCTCCTGATGGATGGTAATGAACGGCCCCAGGGAGCCTTGGCACGTGACTCTGCAGCCTTGGATTTAATTGGGATGGTTTTGTTCTTTGTTTTAAGTCAACGTTTAAATAGTCTATGCTTTCATCTTGGGCTACCCCGTGGGCTCCTTGGGGTGAATGTTGTGGAAGATGGATAACACTTTGAGATGCTGTCAGGGACCAACATGCCACCTCACCCTCATGATGCAACACCCCTCCTTTCACCCAGTTCACATTCTCTCCCACCTCACACTTGTTCACCCACCGGGACCATGTGCAGGGCTCCAGGATCCACCCGTAAGGACAAGGCTGGGTAGGCTTAATGTTCGTCCTCTCTAGTGTGTTCCTAGGTGTACTCTCTGGGGAAGTCTCTCCTTCCGTCTCACATTACACAGTCATCTGCCAAGGCTTTGCCCTCTCCCATGCCAAGTAGCAAGTACATCATTTGTCGGTAGTGGCAGTAAAACTAACACAGTGACTTATTTGCATATTATCAGCCTTACAAGGCCCGTCACCACCATGGCTCCTTCCAGCTTCACAGACACCCTAGGAGGTGTGAAGACAGGTATGAGGCTCCTGTTGGAAGTGAGGAGTTTTAGGATCAGGAAATTCAGTGACACGTTCAGGATGATGCCAGGACTAAATGGTCCAACCAGACCCTCTGCATCCCTGGCACTCCCCCCCCCATGCCAACCTGAACTCCTATTGGTTCACCTTGCAGCCAAAGATGAGTTACCATGTGCAGGACATGAAGTAAAGAGAGGGAGCACAAGAAAGGTCCTGAGGGGTCAGGATAGGTGCTGCCAGCTGATGAAAGAGACCTGGATACATGGAGACTTGGGAAAGTTAGGGATGCAAGGCCAGAGGTCCTGAAAATTCCCCACGGGTGAGTGTTTTCCCTCGTCCTGCTAGGATTCTGTGGGGCATCTGCTATGACCTTCTGTGGCTCCTGGCAGCCATGGCAGAGGACAGTGTCTAGATTCTAGTTAGCAACTCCATTTGCTTTCTAAAGGATCAGGGGCAGTGAGGAGAGAGGCATCCAGGGCCTGTGACTGGCTCAGTCCTTCACTGCCTCTAGTTCTACCTCATCTGGGTGGGGACAGTGAGCTGCAGAGGTGACAGACTGGCTGATGCCATTTAAAGTTGCTACTAAGCTGGGAGAGGGAGAGGCCGTTTTGAGTGACAGGTGTAGAATCCAGCTGATTGAGTGACGGGCCGACTCAACCAAAAATAAATGCTGTGATGTTTGGGAAATCCTCCGAAGCCCAGACAGTGTGGATATCGGTTTGCGGTACCACTTGTGGGAGGAAGAGCGGCATTCTGGTCTGCAGTCCACGGTGCGTGACGTGCAGCTCTGCCAGGGAAAGCTATTAGCAGCATGGTTCCACTCAGAGAGGTAGCGGCTCCATCCGAAGGAGGTGGTAATCTTCATTTATTCTGCACATATCCACGGAAGTGGAATTACTGAGTTAGTGATTAAGGGTGCTTTTTATAATTCCCAGGATGCATTACCAGAATGATTGAAAGCTGACGTGTACCCATCTTCCAGCCCATCAGCACATCACAAAGAGTGCTCCCTTCTGTGCACTCCCACCAATTCTAGTATTGCCCCCCCCCCCAAGAAGTAACTAAATATGTGTTCTATTTCAGTGTCCACTCATTTATTATCAGTGACAACAAATCTCTTGCTTCGTGTCTTTTGTGAATACAGGCTCATGTCTTGCAAGGTTTGGTTTGGATTTTATTTTTATTTATTTTTATTTTTGGTGCTCACTTCTGTTTTGAACAAGAGCCTTGCCTCACTGCCGTTGGCCATGCATTTGCATTTGCCTTGAGGATTCCCAAGGGATATTCTGTTCCGTGGCCTCTCTTTCTCCTTCTCTGGCTCCTGGCTCCTGAGTGGATGCCTGGGTCTCCGCTCACATGCAATGTCCCGTGAAATTCCTGAGAGTCTTCCAGACCATATGCTCGAGGCGCTACAGTCCCATGGCAGACATGCTGCAGCTCCTTCTCCCCTGCCTTTGCCACCATCTGTGCATGGCTCTGTCCGGATGGGCAGAGCGGTGGCTGTGGGGAGGATAGGCCCACAAGGGCAGAGGGCTGCAGGAACGAGCTCCACTCTTCAGAAGGAGACAATGAAATCCCTTCTTTGTTCTGCTGGGAAGTTGGGGTCTTGGAGTTTGCTGAAAATGGCTGTTCTTAGACACATCTCTAAATCAAGCCAAAATTCCATAATTCTATAGAAGAGGGGATACAGAGCAAGAGAGAGGTATCCTTGTGACAGAGCTTTGGTGTGAGCTCCCTTCCAGTGACAGACATCCCTCACCTGTCATATCTGTCAGTGGGGACAGACAACCAACCTGCCTTCCCCCACATCTTTGTCTGGACGCCAGATTACCCTTCAGGGCAGATGTGGGGGCTTCATGTCTCCGACACTCCTCAGTTACCTGCAAGGGTGGTCGTAGTGCACCCTGGAGACCACGTGTCTTCATGGGGAGAAGATCTTGAGCCACTTGCCAGGGGATCAGTGATCACTACATTCTCCTAACCTCAGAGCCTGCAGTCAGCAGACAGGAAGGGTCTCTCAGTTCCCAGTCCATCCTCTGTAGCCTGCTAGGTCAGGGTTTGGCTCAGGGCCAAAGGCAGCCACCACCTGTTTTTGTTGTTGTTTGCTTTTTTCCGCATAAAAATGAGTTGGCTGTCTACCATCTCTTTGTTTATTTAACATCCAAGCTGCAATTGTGATGTGGGGAGACGCCCGCACCACAGAGGGTGTGGCCTGACACTCCTGAAACAGCCACTTACCTGCTTTATGGTAGGAAAGCATTGTGAATGGCACTGTTCTGGAATGAAGCTTGCAAAGGCTGGTACCCAGTATAGTATTCCTCAGACTATGGCAAAGAAGAGATGATGACCAGGCATAGTATTTCTGGGCAAGGGAATGGATTCCTAGTAGACATGCCATATGCCAAGGATGGACCTACTCATCCTATAAGACCTGGGTTTCCTGGTGATAAGCTTTTGGCTTCTATGAAATAATGAGAATAGTAGGCTTATAGGTGTGTGTGTGTGTGTGTGTGTGTGTGTGTGTGTGTGTGTGTGTGTATGTTTGTGTGCATGTGTGTGTGTGTGTGTGTGTGTGTGTATGTTTGTGTGCATGTGTGTGTGTATGCCTGCACATGTGTGTGGGCACATGCCTATGAAAGGGGAAAAGCAGAAAAACCCTTAGGTCCTATTCCTCAGGCCTCCGGTTGGCTTTGTTTGGGTTTGTTAACTCTCACAGTCACTGCCTCTTCAGAGAGTGGATACCGAGCACTTGCTACCACGCCTGGCTCTTTAAAATATGGTTTCTGGGGTTGAATTTAGGTCCTTATACTTGCAAGGCTAGCAAGCACCTTCCCAACAGAGCCAGCCTCCCAGACTGCTTATAGCTGTTTCAAAAATATTTTAAAATACAGCCCATTTGTGGCTACATTTTATTCACCTAGGGAGTCTGCTTTTGTATTATTTGAGTTTTGTTTCATTTTCTTACTTATTAGTTACTGATTGACTGACTTCGTGGGGGCCACGAGTGTGACAAAGTGCTTGTGGAGCTCACACAGCAAATTGAAAAAATTGGTTCTCTCCTTCCACCATGTTGGTCCAGGAGATTAAGTTTAGGTTGTCTGACTTGGTAGGAAGTGCCTTTACCCACTAATCCATCTCGACAAGAATAAACTAATAAAAAAATATATATATCAAAACATATTCTTAACTGGGGCCAGAACGATGGCTCAGCAAAAGTCCTTACTACTGATGACCTATTGTTGATTCTAGAACCCACATGAAGGTGGAAGAGGAAAATAGACAGGAGGAAAGTTATTCTCTGACCTCCTCATATGTGCTGTGGCAGAGATGCCTACACATATATAACACACACACACACATACACACACACACAGACACACAGAGGCACACACAGACACACACAGAGATAGACATATAGACAGACAGACACACACACAAACAGACACAGATAGACAGACAGACAGACAGACACATGCGCACGCACGCGCGCTCACGCGCACACACACACACACACACCATAAAAATTTCAAAATATTCTTAGCTGGATAGAAAGTTGCCCACCTACCCCCCAAAAAAGAAAACCCTGAAAAACTGTATTCACCAGCAGGTTCTCCCAGTCAGGAAGCACTAATGTTCCACTTTGGATACTCATTAGAAGGCTTCACAGGTTTCAATTTCTGTTCTTCTCAGCACTTAGCATGGGTTGAGAGTACCCCATCCCCACCTCCCACTTTCAGCTATAGACCCTTTGGGAGGTGGGTTTGCCAGGCAGAAGTAGTCCGCTGGAGATGGGTCCTTGAAGGCTATAGCCCTACACCCTTGGCTCCGTTCAGCCTTCTCCACTTCTTGGTCCAGGATGCTGTGAGGAAGCCTCACCACACACACTGCCGCCTTCCTTGCCAAGATGGATTGAAAGCCTCTGAATGGGTAAGCCAGAGTCAACCTGATCTTCTCTGGCTTATTTCTGTGAGGTATTAGTCCCTGGGACAGAAGAGTAAGTAATATATCACCCATAATCTTTGTGTGTGTGTGTGAGTACGGTGTGGGTGGTTAAGTGGGTGTGTACAGTGAGTTTGTTCCTGGGCATATGTGAGAGAGTATGGGCTAGGGCTTGCCACAGAGCACATGTGAGACCAGTTGACAACCTCTAGTGTCCTTTGTCACCCTCCCTTTTGTTTGAGACAGGGTCTCCTGTCATCCAAAATAACTGCTTTTCAAGAAAAGACAGCAAAAAGTAGTGAGGGAGGGGTGATGTGATACCTTTGCAATGATCTGGGTCAGTGGGAGATGGCTGGATTTGTCTCTCCGCTCTTCCTTCCGAGTCTCTTGAAGTTTAGAAAGAACCCTTCGCTTGCTCAGATTCAAGCATTGTCTTTCTAGACCATTGTTCATCTTCTGCTCTGGTATTACACCAAACACAGCAAGCAGAACCTAAGGCCCTGACCACACAACTGCAGCATCAGATGGAATCAACTCTGGGCTTCCATCTTGCAGCCTAGGAGATCTCTGACCTGTGCACAATGTTGGGTTAACATGAAGTGGTTGCTCACTAGACACACAGACCTTTCTCAAGAGTGATGCGTTTAATTATCCAATACCAAATCATCACATTTCTTTCTTCTACCAGTGATGATACCAGGACACCCGTGAAGTATTGGAAAGTGCTCAAATTCACACGCATGTGAGTATGAGTTGTCCAGGTTCCAGACTTCATGGAGTTCTCTGCATTTTTGTGTTGGTAGTAATATTGCTTACTGTTCCCCTCGAGGTGACAAGCTCTACCCATTGCCCTTTGAGTGGGTGTTCCCAGATACCCCACCTGCACAGGATCACTTCAATGCCACTCAGGCTTTTGAACGGATGGATGTCCTGTGCAAACAGTGGTTGCTTCCATCGGACACTCTGAGGCAACCACTGCTCTGGAGGAAAACGCAGAAAGGCTTTGTCTAGGTTCCCTCCCAATGTGTCATACCACATAGTATAAAGACACGTGCTCCAGGGTGCTGATTAGATCAATCATTTGTTCTGCTCATCAAGGACGCATCTTTTCCACTGTGGGCACAGCAGGGCACAGTGACTGCAGGTACAGGCCGTGGCAAACATTTCCAGTCCTGGTTAAGCTCCACTGTTGCGTTTGTGTCAGAACAACCGGCACATCTTGCTTTGGCAACATTATGTAAGTCATTAGACCTCGTGGACTTTTGGAATGGTTCACAAACTGCACTTTAGAAACTTCTGTCTCCGTGAGAGACATACACAGACAAACCTCGCTCCCCCCCCCCCCCGTTCATTCGTTATCCAATATTGAAAGTTTGACAGTGAAAATACTGGTGTCAGAGTGAAGCAAATGCTACCACTTTTTCCGTCGCAGTGAACTATGTGTAACATGAAATGCACCGATTCAACCATGTAGGCATTAGGTGCAGTCACGGAGGTGTGAAAACATGGCCTCCCTCCATCTCCAGGCCTGGTCCCAAAGAGAAACTCTGAGCCCATGAAACGGTACTGCCTGCTCCTCCCCGCAGCCCAGGGATCTTCTGTCATCCTCTCCATCTCTGTGTCTGACTGTGCCTCGCTCTCAGAGGATCAGGATCAAATTGTGACTGCCTAGCTGTTCTGGGCTTGCTTCACTTAGCATAAAGCTTTCAAGGTTCACCCATGTGACAGATGGCGACAAGATTTCCTTCCTCTTATGGTTGACTAATATTCCATCATGTGGCTATATTATGTCATGCCCATCCATCCATCATGGATATTTGGTTTATTTTTATCATTTGGCTATTATGCTAAATTTTTATCATCATCATCATCATATTATTATTATTATTATTATTATTATTATTATTATTATTATTGTTATTATTATTATTATTATTTTATTGCAAAGCTTGCCTAGCCTTCAAGGTGACTCCTGACTATTCTTTCTCTGCTTGGCAGTACATCACTAGGCTTTCGGGCCTTCCCCTTCAGCATACCTCACTGCCAGCCCACATGAAGAACACTCCCAAGCCATTGTCAAGAGCATCTGCCTAAGGCGCGCTCGCTGCTCAGGCCTGGAGTCCCCATCCCCTCGCATCCTTCCCACCCCACAGTGGACTCAGCAACAGCTGCTCCGTTTGCTCATTCCTATAACTCTCCATTGATGCGCTGTTCCTACCACTAAGAGTCCTGAGCACGGCCGCACCGCGGCCTGTTAGATCCGTGCTTGCATGTGTTCACGTTGGCAGTTCAGCTCGATAAAGATGGAGAGGTCTACACTCAGCGCATAGGTGTCTGGGGGAGGTTTCCTAAAGCTTGGGGATCTCATTAGACCACTGTGGATGCCACGGTCTCCCTACACCATCTTTATCAATCATTTAGAAATTTTATTATGGGATACACTGTTTCACCCAGCCTTCTGGCTGTTACGCTACAGCATCCAATAAATTGAGCCTTGAACGAGAAGTGGGTAAATTGGACCTTCATCGCAGAGAGGCTGCTGCATGTTCTGCGAGACAGAAGAAGACAAATCTCACTGTGCATGTGCTTCTCAGCGAGCTCCGGGAAAGCAGCCCACAGCGGGTGGTGTGGCTCTGTGCATCCTTTGCCACTTTCTGCTCTGCACCCCTGGACACTCCATGGGAAGAGCTCTGCATACCCTTGCATGGCGAGAAACAGGAGTGTGAGACACAGTTGAGATAGCAAAACTTAAATGACCTGCCTTGTAGCTGCTTTACCCCCTGACCCCAACTCTCTGCTGGTGACCTCCTACTGCATACAGAGCTGCACCTACCCCCAGCTCTCCGCAGGTGACCTCCTACTGCATACAGATCTGCAGTGTCTGGTTTTGAGAAGGAATTCTCCAAGAGGAAATTTGTAGAGAAGTATAATCTTACTCATTTATAAATGAGGCCCACAGAGGTTAGGTTTCTTGGTCAAAGCCACACAGCTCACAAATTCATTTGCAGATGAATTCCATGTCTCTGGACATCAACTCTAGTGGCTTTTCTTATTGTGAAGAATAGGTGACAATCAGACCCTGCCTTAGATGACAACATAACCTAGTGTGTTCACTGATGCTGTTTTAGACAACTACCTACCACTACTGACTACTTATCAACTACTACCGACAAGGGGAACCCAAAGGACTGAAGCATTTCCCAGGTGTGCGGTGCTCATACACTGTGGCATTTAATGCTAAGAGGAAACACTGTCATCTCCCTGTGGTGTAATGACAGATCAGGATTAGAAAGGTTATGAAACGATACAGATGAGGGTTACACATATACATGTGCACATGGCATGAAAGCAGGAGGAAGTGTTGGCTCTAGAGAGACTCAGTGGTGGCTCTTGCAGAGAACCTGGGTTTGGTTCTCAGCACCTACATCGTGGCTTACCACTGGCTGCAACTCCAGTTTCAAGGGATCTCATGTCCTCTTCTGGCCTCTGTTGACACCAGGCATGCATGTGATGTATGTAATACGTACATGCAGTCAGACACATACATAAAATAAAAATTAACAAGTCTTTGGAGGGAAAAAAATCAGGAGAGTCTTTGGTGAGATTGAGGTGACAGTGTGGGGAGGGGCAGGAAGGTAGCCAGGGGTTGCAGGGGGGGGGGGGCGGCAGGGGGAATGACCAAGGTACATGGAATGTACCAATGTGTCTCTAAAAATGTCTCTGTAGAACCCATTGTTTTGCATACTAAAATAATTTTTTAAAGAAAGAAAAGTCACTTGATATCACAGAACTAGTTAGCCAAAGAACTTGAGACCCATCCAAACAAGGCCTACTTGATTTCATAATTCCCATTCTGTCTGCCACAGCCTGGTCCACTGAAGCAGGAAAGGTCATTTGTCCCAGTACATTGACTTTGGACTTCAGGTCAGGATCTCAGCAATCCTTCCTCAGTGTTATGAAACCCTGACTATGGCTTAGTGTGTGTTCCCAGAGGCACAGGTTCAAACTCAATGAGGAACAGAAATAAATTTAAGACTCATAGATCCATACATGGATCCAGTGTATAAGTGGAGAAGCCACCTGCCAAGGGAGAGATGTTTCCGAAGCTTTTCGCCCTGTGGTGGCACTGGGACCCCACTACACTCTTTCAGGTCTGGCAGCATCACATCCTGTCCCTCCCCTTCAGCCTGCACTGTTACCTGAGAAGAAGTAAGGCAAGGTTAGAGGAATGATTTCAAGAGCTGCTCGTTTGGAACTGGACTGGCCAGGTATCCTTGGTGGACCCACGCCTACCACGTCTCAGAACATGAAGGAGACAGTTAGGAACAAAGCAGCAATTGAGTTTTTAACCAAAGCTTCTAGAGGCTTCTATTTAAGTGTGAGAAAGGGTAGGAGATCTGCCTGTTGGATCTGAAAGGCCAGTCCTGGACCTGTCTATCTCCCAGGTTTATAATTTCACCTTGCTCCTCCAGCCGTTCTGATGCGATGGTCACTACAGCAAAAAGAGCCCTTGACAGGAGAAAGGCAGGTCTGTCTCCCAGGGAACAATTGCTCTGTTGTCTGAGAAATGCCACCCAGTATGACAGGTGAGATGCCAACACGCAGGCCCACGCCACCGGTCTGGGTTCTTATTTGTGTTCTCTGGTCAGTGTCAAGTTTGTTCCGCTGGCCAAGAATCAGGTTTTTACTTCTCTTGTAAGGAAGAAGGCATCAGGACGAGGTCATGGGTCCTCTGCTGCCATTGGAGGTAGATTTACAGCGTTTCCTGCTTATCCCTGCTCCTCTGCAGACTAGAGGAGACATGGGGAAGAGAGGATGGTCAGAGAGCTCAGAGGGTAGAGGGAAAGCCAAAGTCAAGGGTTACCCAAGCCCCCTCTTTGTGGACTCCATACCTTGCTACCAAATACTGAAGATCCACCAAGCCCCAAGGAACTCTGCTCCTCTCGCACTAAGTCTAATGATGGCCATGATGTTGCCTCCCAGGAGGTGCTTCTGTTGTTAAGAGACATTTGTCACATCTAAGGGGCTGAAGCTGGAAGAGAGGCCAGGGCTGAAGGTAGGGACCTACAATGCCCAGGACAGAGCCTCTTCCTGAATGTTAATAGTGCCAGCACCAAGGAACCCTACAGGAAGAACACAGGCAATCTTAGGCATCAGGTGCTAGTCATGCTCACTGTTCATCCGCACTGGTCACAGGGAGTGCTCTCAGCAAAGGACCATCCCGATCAAACTGCCAGCAGTGTCAGGCTGGGGCTCGTCGGGTTGAAGGCATGAGGTCCCATTCTGCTTTTCTTTGGTAGCTGACCCTTACTAAGGGCAACTTAGGAGAAGAAAGGGTTTATTTGACCTTATGCTCCAGGTCACAGCCCATCACCATGGGAGCTCAGGAGGGAGCTTGGAGTAGAAACCACGGAAGAGCACTGCTTGTGGTTCACCCTTCAGTGTATGTTTAGCGAGATTTTTTTTTCCCTTAAAGCCCAGAAATGCCTTCCCAGAGATATAATAATGTTCACAGTGGACTGGGCTCTCCTACATCAATTAACAATCCAGACAATCCCCCGCAGACATCCCTACAGGACAGTCTGCCTGATCTGGGCTGTCTGTCAATCATGGCTCCCTTCTCAGGCAACTCTAGGCTGTATCAAATTGGCAATTAAGGGAGAGAGCCCGAAATCACAGAAGTCAGGCATGGTCAATTGTGGTACAAAAGGAAACCAAGAGTTAAGGCCTGCCTTTCCAATCTCAGAAAGGGCAGAGGCAGGCTGCCCAGCATGGACATGCAGGACCCCAAGGGTCGTCTTCTCCGCGTACCACCACAGGATCCCCCAGAGTACCTTTTTGCCACTAACAAGGACATACAAATTCCCAGGAGAGAGAGAGCATCTGATTGGTTAGGTCTAAAGGCTGGGCAAGGTCACAGAACTTCCAGGTCTCAGAATCAATGTATGCCCCACCTCCATTATCAAATGCTGTGATAGGCTCCGTGAAATAAGCCTTGGGCTCCGTATTCTGTGACTCCACTCACAGGAGCCAGACAGGGCAGTTTGTCTCCTAATCCTTGGGTGGACTGAAATAAAACTCCCTGGACTCAACCTTGAGGAAAAAAAAAAAAAAAAACACAGGCAGGTGATTCCCCACTGCATTTCTTATTTTGCAGATTAACTTGACAAACATTACATCATGCATAGCACCCTGATACCAGCACACTCAGCACCTCCAGGTGCACGCCCCAGGGAGGAGATGCTGATGGCTTGGTAAAGCTGAGAGCAGCTGGTGGCAGAGAAAAAGAAAGAGCGGAGTGTTGAGGGAAGGTACCAAAGGGGGTCAGGTCAGTGGGGAAAGAGAAGAGTCTGTCAACCAAGGCTGGGGTTCTACCTGAGACATGGTGATCTGCTCTGGACTCACCTTTAGCCACAGAGGAGTTATTCAGGCTAGGAGCATCCACAGGGTCTGTGCTATTGCTCCCAACAATGTATACGTGAGGGTCTGTGAGCAGCAGTAGGGATGGGCCTTGTCCTTTTGCCACCCCGCATGTTATCAGTGTGAGACCTGGGTTCTCGGCATCCATTCCCGAAGCCGGATGGAAGGCCACAGTGATGCTGGCAGAAGGGTCCCTGCAGCTGTGCCTTTTATTTGTTCTGTGAATGAGAAACAAGCTTGTAGCGGGTGCGTGGGGATCCATTGCACTGGCCACAGGGCAATTATTTATTATGAGTCTTGAATAGTTGCCTGATTGTATAAGGTTTTATTGTAGTTTTACGCAGAGCACAAGAGCGCAGACAGAGTCATTTCCGTAGCTGAGGGGGAAAAGAAGAGTTGTGGGGGCTCAGACTGGGAGCTCCAGGTTCACCTCTGGGCAGAGAGGTTCACAGACAAAGTGAGATGCTAGTGATTGGACCACAAATCGCTTCACGTCCCTTTGTGCTTAGCCATCCATGGGGAGAGCCAGCGAAAAGAACTTCCACTTCCTCCCAACAATGATGTCATTTCCTTTGTTAACAGGAGGTGAGAGAGAAGGGTGCAGTAGGTTTCCAAAATGTACCCCAGACAGACAGAGCTGCTGAACTAGAGACAGGCAGAAAGCTCAGGGCTTGCTCTGAACAACTGTGCGTCTCATCCTTGCTTTGTCTGTTTATTTATCCACCTTAGTTTTTTTCTCCTCTTCTCCCACTCCATCTTCTTTTTTCTTCTTTAGCTTTCTCTTCTCACCCTCTGTCATCTTTTCTTCCACCTGCATCTTCTTCATATTTTTCTTACCTTTCCCCAGTCTGTCATCAGCCACCTCATCTTTCTTCTACATCCTTTTTTTAAAGGTTTACTTTTATTTTTTTAATTTTATGTACCTGCCCATTTGCCTTCAGTACTTATGTGTCTACAAGTATTTATGTACCGTGTTCATGAAGTTCTCATCAAAGCCAGAAGAGGGCACCAGATCCACTGGAACTGGATCATAAGTCAGTTTGTGAGCCACCATGTGGGTACTGAGAACTAAACCTGGGTCCTCTGCAAGAGCAGCCGGTGCTCTTAACCACTGAGCCGTCCTTCAAGCCTCTCCTATGTCTTCTATGTCTTAATCAACCTTCCTTCTCCTCTTACTCTCTTCTTCCTTCTTCAACCCCACTGTTTATTGACAGAAAGCAATGTGGCAAGCAGCACCCTTACTTTTTCAATCAGCCTCTACCAAATCTCATTGCTTCTATAGTAAGGAGGAAAGGTCCAGAGTTCAGAGAGGTTTAGTGACTCATCCAGGGTTGCACAGAGAGCAAGTGATAGATCCCAGCCTTGAACCCAGGTCGGAGTGGCACACAGTGTTTCTAGTCTCCAAGCTGAGCTCCCACACCCCACCTTGACCCTGCTTCACATTCTCTCTATTTCTTTTTGGAGACCCCTTGTCCTGTCAGGCACGATCAGAGACCATACTATTCTTCCTGCATGCTGTTTGGTCTCGGTGGAAAGTATGGAAACACAGTGGCCTCTTCTAGCTCTAGAGTTGCTTTAAGGATGAACTGACTGGGGCACACCTGCTTCAGCATCATGAACTGGAAAATGGAAATCCAGACATGTCTCTAACCAAAATGCTCAGTGACTTCCTACTAAATGAGACACATAAGACATCATTATCTCTATCATGTCGTATCTCTGATGCCAGAGTCACAAATTCCTTGGGGGCAAGCCTATGCACATATATAACGCATTTCTTTGGAATGTATAGCCAAGGATGAACACACACACACACACACACACACACACAAGAATGGCCAACCTGGAGGCATTTGGGCAGCCTAATAAAATACTGTTGTCTGTGAATGCATGTTCTCCATAATATTACCCAGACGCCTGGGTAATATTATGTGCCTGGACCACTCTGTGTATCTCAGGCAGAGACAACACACACACACACACACACACACACACACACACACACACACACACACGGCTCTTTCTCTTATTCCCCAATACCACTCAATGGCCGGCATTTAGATTTCTGCCCCTCTGATAAGTAAAAATTAGCATCTCACCATGATCTAAATTTGCATTTATCTTCCTAGGAGTTGGTTTCAGCACACTGCATCTGGTTAACAGCATTTGCATATGCTTCCACAGTGGGCAGACAGCGCACAGCATCCAGTCTCTGGGCTTTCCCTACGACCACTATAGGATATGGATTGGGGAGATTGTGACAACATAAGTTTCAATTACTCTTTCCCAGGTTGGGATTTATCTCATTCTGTCGTTGGCTTTTGTTGTTGTTGTTGTTGTTTTTCTTTTGTTTGTTTGTTGAGACAGAATCTCACTCTATAGCCTGGGATGTTCTCATACTGGAAAGTCCTCGTATATCAGCCTCCCTCTCACGTGACAGGGCCATGGGTGGAAGCTACTATACATGGTCTGTTACTTTTTAACTTTGCTTATAGCATAACTCATGAAAACAAGGATAAAGAGAACCCATGGAATATGTCCTGGGAGATATTTAGGGTGAGGATGTGGTTCTGCTCGAGCTCTGAATGTGTCCTATGACTAGGAGCCACCAAGTGCCCATTCAGATGCCAAAAGAAATATACAAGTATATGGGTAAAAGGATGAAAATGTGAAAACCACATATACTAAGTTGCCTGTAGCATTGCTATACAGTAACTATGCACAGATATGACACGGCACAGATCTCAGCTTTCTCAGAGGGTTTCATGCAAAGCTGTGGAGTGTGAGACAAGCATTCCACTTACATCTGGTCCATTTGGGCTCTGACCTCAGACATTTGTTAGAAGTTCCTCCCAGAAGAAAGCTTGAGATATGCTGCTCTCATGAAGCCAGGTTCACATCTCATTTAGTCACGGATGGATCCCAGTGTCTCCATAAAGGCCAGGCTGTGAAGGCCAAAGGCAGGCGCTTCTCCTGACTGCTGAATCAGTACCTAGGACAGTCCCTGGTCCACAGGTCTGGGGTCAATAAATAGATATGGGCTATAAATAGAGCCACATACTCCAATTCACTTTATAACTCTCCCTAAAGTACAGGTTTCAGATTTGTTAACATGTGAGCCCCTGGCCTACCCTAGGTGGGCCTCTGAGACACAAAAATAAGAGAGGGTCGTGGGGGCATTCTTTCTAGCTCCATATCCTTCCATCACTGTCTCCCTAGATGTACCAGAGCTCCAAGACCAAGAAGGAAAACTGTCTCCGGTATCAAAGAACACCTTACTTACTCCACTAATATCTCAAGACACTCTCCTTATTTCCATAGGGGTCCCTGGGGTGGTCCAGGCCCCCAGGAAATTCTCAGCAAGGGTGGTAGCCTCCATCATGGTGGTCTAAGACCCCTCTCACCCACCCTGGCCCGAAGACACATGATCTGGGCTGTTTATGGGGTGTGGGCTCTGACGTGTGGGTGGCGGGCTCCTGAGCCACTGGGCAGTAAAGTTTCAGACACAGGCCTGTTCCCAGCTGCAGCTGCCACATCAAAAGACCAAACGCCTGCAAACTTTGCCTTAATTAAAAAGTTACGGTAATCCTCAGGAAGGGGGCCAGCCAGACCCCCTGGAGACAACAGTTCTCTGTGGCCACAAACCAGGTCCTTCCACCCACCCTAGGCCCTAGTAAAAGCAGCGGACACTGTGGGCGCCACAGGTTCCTGTGAAATGGGAATGGCAGTGCCCCCAGGCTCTTGGGCTCTCTTGGTTTCCTTAGGAGGGATCTATAGCCAAGCCTCTGCAGAGAGCTCTGGCTTCCTGGGCTAATCTCCCTTCCCCACACATCCATGCATTCTTTAGGGTCTTTCCCAGTTCTCCTTTGCAAAGCCACTAGTCCCCCTGGAGGCCCATGCTGGAGAGCCAGGGAGTATGAGCACCCAAGGGCGACCCAGACCCATTTCCCATCTGCAGCCAGCCCGGTTGCTGATATTTTCATTTTGTAGAAAGGCAAATGGAGAACTGGCATCCAGGACAGGCTTGCCTACAGCCACCAACTCAAGGACCAGAAGTTACCCACAGTCCCTGAATGAGCTCACAGATGTGTGAGTTACAGAGAGAAATACTTACCCACCCAGCACCATCCTGCTCAGATGAGGGGTCTGGGAAGTGTGGAGGGGCAGAGGGCTGAGCAGGAGTAAAACATTCACTAAGCTAAAAGTTGCGCTCCTAACTCAAGCTGGCCCAGAGCTCACTCAGCTTCCTTCTTTCTCTGCCACCTTGGTGCAGAGGTGTTAGGCAAAGTGCACCCCCCCCCCCAACCGCTTTGAAATGCATCTGTTCCTAGCTGCAGCAAGGAGAAGCTTATGTCAATGGTTCTCAACCTGTGGGTCACAACCTCTTTGCAGGAATCAAAAGACCCTGTCATAGGGGTCACCTGAGGCTATTGGAAAACACAGAGATTTACATTATGATTTGCAACAGTAGCAAAATTACAGTTATGAAGTAGCAACAAAATAACTTTATGGTTGGGAGTCACATGGTCTGAGAAACTGTTTGAAAGGGTTATAACACAAGAATGCAGGGAACCACTGGCTTGGGTGGTGATCAATAGCTTTTGTCCAGTGGCTAGGATTGATATATTTGTGTTCAGTTAGAGATTCTTTTCTATAGCATGATAACCCTAAACTAACCAAAAATATATTAAAATAGTCAGGGAACCCATGGGGTTATTAACTGGCTTCTTCTTCAAGGACCTGCAGATACACAAGCCAGGATAGGTGGGGAAACCTGTCAACTGTCACTTAAGATAACCCTCTACAGAGACATTTGAAGGTGCATGGCCTGCTTCCGGATGCAGCTTCATCCCTGCTCTGCAGATTCTTGTGAGTGCAGAGGGAAGGCTTCTGTCACAAGGACTGTAGGGAAAAACCATGAGTGTTATAAAGACCCACCTCCCAGAATTTCAGGGTCCTGCAATCCCTCTTCTACCTCTACCCATTTCCCTCTGATGAATCTTCCAAAGCTCTTCTCTGGGTGTGTTTTCTCAAAGGGCTTCATAGTATAAACCATAAGCTAGATAAACAAGGCAAGGGGTCAGCTCCACTTGACTCTTGGTTGGACATCTTTGCTTGGTATAGGAACAATAATACACCTGTATAGAGCAGACGGCCCCCCCCCCACTACACACACACACACACACACAGAGACACAGATGCACACACAGACAGACAGACAGACATAGACACACATATACATACTTACACACAAGACACACAGACACACAGACACACACACTGGATACCATCTCATTCTATTCTTTCTGTGATAATCTAGCAGGATAGATGCTTTGATTCCTATTTAATAAATAAGAAAACCAGGACTCAGAAGATACAAATGAACTTCCAGAGGCCCTGCCGTCAGTGAGCAGCAAAATTGTGGTACACATCTATGGTTTGCTTCCAAGGCCACCTCTCTTGCTGTCACCCACTGCTCCCTCCCTGCAACATGGAAACTTATTCTCCAGCATGTGCAGCCAGGACCCCTGCAAGGGTGCTAAGATCCAAGACTGAGATGGCTGCTCCCTGCATCCTCAACTCTGAGAAAGTGAAGTTCTCACGGCGGTGATAACAGAGCCTGAGCCGGACTCACTGGCATTATTTAAAGTAATATCAGGCCAAAGCCTATCATTTCATCTGCAGTGATCTTCACTGGGGCCAGGGGGAGATGCAACAAAGTACTTACTTACTTCTGTAACCAACTCTCTACCACGTTAGTCCTCTACTCAGCCTGGGGACTGGGCCCTGGTATCAAGCTCAACACAGTTAATTTCCTCAAATGCCACTCATTAGGAAAAAAAAAAAAACAGAGAAAGGCAGAGTCATTTCCTCCGCGGTTCCTGTCGCGGGTGATTGGATCACAGGACTGTATGAAGGGAGAATCGAGCTTGTTTCTGGGATAATGGAATTAAGGAAGGGGACTCTGACTTCTGAAAACATGGCGATGCTGTACTCCTGCTCCTGACCCAGGAACTCAGTGGAAGAGGACTGGGTAAGGAAGGGAAAGTTAAAAACCAAATCACCCATCACTGGATTACACGAAAGTCACGTGAATGTGCATATGCATGACTGAGCTCTGGGAGTCTGTAGAGAGGAGGGCCATTAAAAAGATAAAACAGGCGCTGGCTTCATTGGGATTTCTGTAAGGGGGAGGGGCTCTGGCAGCTGGAAAAGAGAGTGAAGCAGCTGATCCCCACACCTGGGCAAGGTCTGGAACCTTCAGTGCCCACTCATGTGTGTTCCCTCTCTACGCCACGTCCTGGATACACCTGGCTCCTAGCTACTCCTTAGAGATAGTGCTCTTTCTACAGACTGCACTGTCTCCACCCCTGACTCTGTCCAGTGCACCTGCAGCCTGATGCCTACCTACCCCCACATCTGCATGCTGACCCCATTCCTGGGTCCCTTCCTGTTGCTCACTTTTAAGCCATCATGCAGTGCTGGTACACCTCCTCTGGGAGCCTTTCAGATGTACCCAGCTTTGGCTGCCAGCCCCTCCTTCCTTCTCCATGGCCCATATATCTACCTCAGTCCAGTCACTAGGATCCAATGACAGGCCTGCCTCCTTTCTAAGCTCAGAGCCCCTGGAGAACAGAGCCGAGGATCCAAACACATGCACACACACATACACAAGGTGGACTCTGGATCTCACATGATGTTTATCTCAGAGTCAGCACCCAAGACATGCTGGGTACATGCATCATATAGTGGTGGCCTCTACTATAGAGGTGAATCAACTGGGGATGACAGGGACTAGAGAGTATGACCTTGGTCATTGGTGAATGAGGGGACAGTACCCAGGCTAAAGGTCCATTTGGGCCATTCTTAGCTTTCTAGTTGTGTGTCCGCTGTAGGACAGAGACAGGGTGTGTTTAAGGCCAGGCCTCCAGTGTTGGAGCTTCCTATCTTTGAAGCAAAGTTGTCTTATGTCTAAGGTACTACAGGAGGCCACTGCCCAATAGTGTAGGGGATTGGCATTCTAAGTCTGTACTGTTTATGATCTTGAGGACTTGAAAGTGAAAGTACTGGTCAGGGTCAGGATAGGCCCCACAAAGAAGCTGTGAAGCCACTCCAACTACTCTAACAAATGGCTACATTGTTTTCTCACCCAAACACCTATCCTTCACTCACAATACAGGACTAGAAGCAGAGAGGAAACCATGAAGAGATGAAACAGAGACAAGAACAGTGTGCCAGAGGGAACAGGATAGCAAGAGCCACCTGTGGTGGCCGAAGGAAACAGGAACAACACAAATGGAGTAAGGGTTTGGTGGACAGCTGTCTCAGCTGCTACAAATCAGAATACCCCAACTCCCACAAGGCCTTCTGGGACAAAGCCAAGAGCACATACCTAGCTATTCCCTGTCAGCATTTATCTTAAGATGTCTACTGCATGTGAACCCTTGAGAACACAAGGACCTCAGATAAACAGCAATGAAACCTAACAAAGAAACAGAAACCTAACAAAGTCCAGAAGAGCAGCCATCTCTCCCACGGGAACTGCCATGACCTGGGTGGGTAAGTGTTGTAGGTGGAAAGATGAGTTTCCAGAAGTAGCCGTGAGGGTGGGGTGGGGTAAGCCTGGAACTTGGAAGGTGGGGATGGAGGTAAGTTTGCTCGTCTGCAGAAGGCTTGATGTCATCGGAAGGAGAGACTAAAACAGGATGATGGTGTCCAGACCTGTTCTGAACACAGGGTGTATAACCCATGCTTTCTGCACGGCACCATTCACCGACATAAGCCTTGCAACCTCTGAGGCAGGTGCTGCAGCTTCCTCATCTGAGGAATGGGAAGACCCAGTCACTGAGGTCCAGGGGCTGGCCCACCATGCCAAGGTTGGGGCGGGCCCGACCCACACTTATCTTCTGCATCCTTAGTTCTACATGGTCAGAATTCTCCCATAGCCCATTCCCACCCACAGCTATTGAAGCAATTATCCTGAAAATTAGGAGCTCAGGACCATAGAGTCCAAGAGGCAAGAGTCTGGGGGGGGGGGGCAACATTAAGTCATTCCAGGTCATGCCCTCTTGAAGCAGCACTCTCTTGTAGGCTGGGGTCTCAATCAATTGAAAACATGCTTGGGCAGCTCTGCCCCTGGGAGGGCAGCTGCTATTCTTCATGATTCCAGTACTCCATAATGCCCGAACAAAGGGTCTGAAACACAGGGGAAACACCTTGTTCAGAGAAGTGACAAGCCACCACTTGTGTTGGATTCCATTGGTCACAAGCCACCACTTGTGTTGGATGCCATTGGTCATGAGGACAAGCCTGAGGGAGGGAACTCCATTGTAAGCAAAGATGTCAGTTATTGGGAATCCTAAGGTCAAGATAGAGGCCACGTATCTTCCACATACAGCATCCCACAGGACACAACCACCTTCTAGTCAATGACAAATTGCAGTATAAAGATGTTTCTTTGGATGAGCCCAGGGCTGAAAGATTCCTATGACCCAGCAATGCCAGGGCTGTTATATCACCATGTAATACAACTTGAGGGTGTGGTGACCCTGATAAAAAGCAAATTACTCCAACAGATCTGTGAATGTAGGCCCACACAATCACATCTAGAGCCACCTGTGTTGGGACCTCTGTGTCACCCGCCCACTTACGACACTCTACACATCTAGCGTGTGTCTAGTGTCCTCTGAGTTTCAGCAAAAGGCCACATCTAGTGACTATGTAAGCCATGCCTGGATGTCAGCAGGATGATAATAATACCTGCTTTCCAGAAAGTAATCCTGTCATTAAGCCACAGACTTCCTGTTCCAGCAAGGAAAAAAAACAAGGACATGGGGACATGATGGCTAGGCTTCTCTCTTGGGAAATCCAGGGAGAGCGTTTCTTAAGCATACACGGGTGAGCCTGATTTGATGATCGAGGAGGAGCTTGGCTGGCTGGTCCCCCTTGTCACATCAGCTGCCTAGTATTCCACCCCCTCCCCAGCTCTGCAGCAAACCCACAGAGGTGCCCTGTTCACAGGGTTCTCAGCAGCTCCAGAAGTGGGCCTTCCCTGAGGCTCTGCTCGCCATAGCCACATCGCATCTGCATTCAGAGCTCACTCTACCCTGCTTGCTCTCCCACTGTCATCCAAGGGTAGCTCTTCCACTCACATCCCTCTACGCATATCCTGTGTGTCTAGTCCCCGCTGAGTCCAGCAAGAAGAGGAGCAGGCATTCTTAGGGGACTACCTTTTATTTCACTTCTGAAACAAATCACCAATAACTCTTCCCACTGCCCTTCTGAGTAGAGACTTGCCAATCCCCTGGGATCCCTGTGGGCACGGCTCGTGCAGATTGTTCTGAACAGCTTGGAATCCCTTCTTAGGGATTTTTTAAATTAAAATTTTTATTTTTATTTTATTTATTTATTTATTTATTTATTTTGCTTTTTTGAGACAGGGTTTCTCTGTATAGCCCTGGCTGTCCTGGAACTCACTTTGTAGACCAGGCTGGCCTCGAACTCAGAAATCCACCTGCCTCTGCCTCCCGAGTGCTAGTATTAAAGACGTGCACCACCACGCCCGGCTTTATTTTTATTTTTATTTTATGTGTATTTTATTTTATGTGTAATGTGCACCATGTGGGTGAAGTACCCATGAAGGCCAGAAGAGGGCACAAGATCCTCTGGAACTGGAGTTACCCACAGTTGTGAGCCATCATGTGGGTGCTAAGAATTGAACTCAGCTAGTGTTCTTAACCACCCCAACTCCTTCCATCTTATTGGGGATTTTACCTCTAAACAGAAATCCAAAGAGCTGCTTTTCCCAGGTGACTCCAGGTTACACTTTAGTCCTGTAGTTTTCTGGGAAGACAGACTAGTCCTGTGCTTGAGCAACACCCATGTGCCTACAAAAGAGCTGCATTTAGCCAGCTGCAACCACCAGAAAGTGGGTGGCCAGTTTGGAGGGAGCACTTCATTAGAGGGACTCTAGCTATTTCCAGAACCATGATTGACTCCCAGAGCCTATACATGGACTAATATCTTTCACCTGTCCATAGAGCTATCTTCCTAGGACCTGACCACACTGTTTGAAACTCTCTTGGACAGGAGAGATGGCTTCACTGTGTGAAGGCACTTGTTATACAAGCCTGGTAACCTGAGTTTTATCCCAGAACCCACCATGAAAGGAGAGAACTTTATTCCCAAACAGTGTCTTCTGACCTCCACATAATGCCATAGCTCCTGCCTGCCTGTGTGTGTGTGTGTGTGTGTGTGTGTGTGTGTGTGTACAAACAACAACAACCCTCCCAGCTGCAGGGTCAAATTGTGACTCAGCCTGCTCACAAGCATGGTGACCTGGCCGGCCTGCCCCTGGTCTCCTGCTCTGCCCCCCACCCCAGCCCCGCCCCCCAGCTCTTTCATTTTGTACTGCTGCCAGATTCAAGCATTCATCGCCAGTGAAATGATCGATGCTGTCTTTCACCTCGTCTCTGTCTTGAATGCCCTTCCTTTCCTAAATAACATCTATTCCTGCTTCTGAATTAATCTTCACGCTCCCGTCCGTCAGCTAGGAAGCCTTCCATTAAGCACTCCAGATTTGAATTATATTCTCCTTCCTCTGCTCCTGCAGCAGTGGGGATGGTGGTGCTGCACCTTGAACAGTGGTGGCTTCCCGGATATTGTAGGCAGAGACCCCCTTTGCTACCCACTGAGACCCTTTACTTCTGTGTTTGGGGAGGTGGCTTATCAAGCTACCTACTTGGGAGGATGCCATCAGAAAGAGCAGAGACCTGTCCCCCACTTCTCAGGGAAACCCAGGGTACCCCTCTTATCTATCACCACCAACGTCTTTATGCCTGCCATTCTTGCTGACATACAGCAGGGATCTAGTCACCATACCCAAGGTGGCCTGATACCCAGGGATGTCCAGTGCAGGAATGTTGAATTAAACAATAAATGTTTGGCTAATGTTCTTTGCTGCTCGCTATATCAGGGTCTTGACTGCATACTCATAGGAATGGGGGGGGGGGGATAATGGAGGCTATCAAGGACTTTGGACATATGACCTAGAATCCTAACACAAACCTCAGGCTCAAATGCGGCTTTCTACAGCACCCTTAGTGTTGATCAGAGCAATATTCTGTATGGACTGCTGCAAGGGTAACATCAGAGAACATGGAGGACCATCCGTGCCTGTTAGAGGCTAGGGAGTGGGTGGGGGTAGGGGCCAGACTATAGAATGAGATTCAGGAAAGCATCAAATCTGAAATCCCTGGGATCTTAAAGGCAGTTGTAGTGTGAACTCCAGAGCTCTCTGTCACCGTGCTCCCTTGCTGGGATCTGCAACCGCGTTCCCAGGCATTGAACATTTAGCTGCTGGGCAGGGAGGGAGGTGGGGGTGGAAGAGTGGGAACAGCCAACAACTCCTGGGGACAACTGCCTCCTCCAAGCCTTTTCTGCCAGGATCTGAGGAAGCCTGTTTACACGGGTCCCCCCTGTGGTCTCTGCTGCTTAATATGCCTTTTGAAAATGACGCTCGGTGGGATGTGTGCACATTTGTAATTACAAAGGCCCGGCTGGTTTTTTTTCTTTCTTTTTTTTTTTTTTTGACAATCTGTGCCTACTAATTTCTCAGCGGCAGGGGAAGGGAAGCAGTAAATGTCCCCAGCCCTGCTTCAAGAACAGGCCAGCTCCTGAGCAAGTGGTGTGATGAAGGACTTCTATTTTCAAAGTCCGTTCATTCCAGACAAACTCTGCTTAGCCCAGGGAGGATTGAGCTGCATTGGGAAGGGATGAGCTGTCCAGGGTGGAACAGGGGCACGAGAAGATCATGTGACCTTCATCCTGTTTACCCTGTTCTTCGGAAAGTCCTGGTGTCCCTCCACATCAACCCTGGCAGGAACTGGGAAGATAAAGCGTGGCATTCCCAGAACTGAGGTTATTTCCCTCAAGTGGCGGGCATCCCGCCACAGAAAGTGGCTTGTCATCTCAAAGATAGACAAGGGTGAAAGCCCACAGGCAGAGACAGCCTTCCCAGTAACTGAGACACCGACCTGGGCTCACAGGAGAGGGATGGAGCCTCAGGTGGAGAGAGGAGGGCCCTCGGAGACCACAGCCAACTCTTTGAAACTGAGCTGTGGTTGAAGCCAGGTCAACACATTCACAGGCCTCCCCCGTGCTATCGATGTCTGGGTGGGAAACCCACCTGAAAGCCTGCTGAAACGCAGGGTCCAGCTCTGCCTTTGCAGAACAGTGGCTCTTTGAATCAAGGTGTCCGAGAATTAAGTTTCCCCAGTGTTCCCAGGGCTCAGACTTAAAGTTGAGGCGGGTATGGGGGTGCGGGACGGGGGTGGGGGGCTGTGCAGAACTTGATGGAGCTGCTGATAGGTCTCTCCTAGCTAAAAGTGATGACATTGGCAAGAAACTGATCTTTCTGGGGAGCAGAAACTCAAGAGCCCTCAAGTGTAGAACACAAGGCCAGCTGTGTGACCTGCCACACAGGCCTGGCTTTGATACCTAAGGAAGCAGTGGTAGGGACCACCTGGTATTGGGTATCGGTCTCAGACCCAAAGGAGCAGAGCACTAGAAGACGCCTCTGATCTTGTCTCCTCCTTTGTATAGAATCAGAACACACTCAGGCCAGAAGCAGAAAGCGTGTAATCGCTTTCCTTCCTCTGTGTCCCAGACAGACAAATTGAGATCCAGATCTGTGGCCTCAGGGGACTTGTCCTCAGGCAGCAGTGCACAGATATGGGACTCAGAACCCGTACTCCGGGTCTCCCATGCACTGCTAGCTGCCCTACTGGAGAAAGAAACAAAAGTCACAGCCCAAAGAAGGCCTTTGTCACCACAAGGCAGCCTGGAGTCACAGCACACCTCCATCTGGTCGTCTTCTCACTCATTTTGGGAGCCTGCTGTGCGCTGTTCCCCCACTGTAAGCTGATGCCCACACCACAGTGTCTGGCCAAAGCAGATCTCAGCTGTTGGTTGTGCTTATTTAAAGGCTAAGTCAGTCTGTGCAAAGCAGACCCTGCTGGGCTTGGCTCCCTCCACAGTCAGACCATGTGCTCCTAGGCTAGTCCACACCTGCCAGACTGGGAAAGACAGAGGTCATTTAACGAGAGTGTTACCTTTACACAGATAGAATGCCAGGGACAGCCAGAGACCCGGGCTCCAGCAGTGTGGGTGTGACGGGGCTGGCACAGGAATGAAAGAGGCTCTCCTGAAGCATTTCGCTATTTGAGTCCATCCAAATACTAGAAAATACACCTTATACGGGATGACTGATAAACATCAGAAATGTGTTTTTCATGGAACAAAAAACTGGAAGTCTGAGGTCAGAAAACCAATAGCACTGGCTTCTGGAGAGGGCTGTCTTCTGTATGCAGATGGCTGAGTTATGTTTTCTCACAAAGAGAAAGAAGTGGGGGGAAAGAGTAGGGGCCAGGAAAACAGCTCAGTCGACAAAGACAGCTCACAAGATCCTGCTTGATCCCCAGAACCCACATAACGAGAACTGGGTGGCAGTGCATTCTTAAAATCCTGTTGCCCAAAAAGCCAAGATAGGTGGACCCTCGGGGCCTGCTGAGCATCCAACGTATTCTCTCAGCAAGCAAGGTCAGTGAGAGGACCTGTCTCAAAAGAAAAGTGGATGTACCTGAGGTGGTCCTCTGACCTCTACATGTATGTGTGTATGTCCTGCGTGCACATGGACATGCACACACACAAAAAAGTGAGAGAGCTCTGGGGTGGGGGTGGGGGGTCCTCGCACTTGAGGGATTTAGAACTTAGAGTAAAATGATAACCAGACTAGAATTGAGTACTAGATCTAAGAACCTACCACAGAGGCAATGAGAGAGACTGCCCTTTAGTCCCTCAGTCAGGTGCCCACACACCTTGCTGAAGGCTCACTCCTCCCATTAAGATGCTCACTGCTGGGGAATGGGATCAGAGAATGACTTGAACAAATGATATATGGAGACCTTCATTTTCTTCTGTGTCTTTGGCTGTTTGCCATCTGGAGTGAGCAGCCCCAGACGCCACCAGCATTGTGTTCCTCTCATTCCCAATTCCAAATGCACAGGACTACTTTTAAGCTCTGGGGTTCCCAAGACACCCTAATTCTATAGATACATGAGGGTGCAAAATGGCCACATCATCAAATCTCCCTGTTTGGTTGTGAGAACTCCTTAGCCCCAGAGGAGATGAGAACCAGATATACAAGCTGTGTTCATTGGCTTCTCCGTCCCAGGAAGCTCAAAGGAAGGCGTAGAGAGAACTTGCTGGTTATAACAGGCCCAGCCTGTAGGTCACACAACTTTGTAGGGACATGAGTGACAGTTGTTTTAGGTTATTTATTTGCTAGGATAAATAGACAGTATAGTTTAAATTTTAAATATCCTCCAGAGGCCTGTGCATTAAAGTCTTGGTCCTTAACATAACATGATTGGGAGATAATAGAACCTTTAAAATAAGGGTCTAATGAGAGGTCTTTAAATCTTCGGGAGTTATCCCGTGAAGGTAATAGTTGTACCCTGGCCTCTTCTTCCTCTTATTTTGCTTCCCAGCCATGAAGTGAGCTCTGCCCTGCCAGAGCTTCCACCACAGAGAGCTACCTCACTTCAGACTCAAAAATAGTAGAGCCAACCGCAGGCCAGGGTCTCTAAAACAGTGGGCCAGAATGTGCCTTTGCTCTTTGCAAGATAATTGTCTCCACGGTTTTGTCATAGGGGTAGATAGAAAGCTGACCAGCACACCGGCACCTGGCATGGTTTGCAGAGGGTGAGGACCAGATGGCTCCGTGAAACTTCCCTGAGCTTCTCTACAAAGCCTTATTTTATCAAAGTGAACTGCACTGGCTCATTGAACTATGAGAAACCTCAGGGAAAGAAGGGCTTTCATTCAGGTTTCCATAGGAGCTGCAGGCTGTGGCTTCTGTGAGCCTTTTTTCCCCCAGCTCAACTCACTCTGATTTCACAAGCATACTGCTTCATGGACATCTGGAGCCAGTGGACAACTGTCCGTAACAGTGGAGAACACACTCAAGCATCCACCTACATCTCCTCTGGAGTTAAAGGTGGCCTTTGGGGGAGGAAGGGCCTTGACATTCCATTGTGCTTGCAAGACGGTAACTGACACTACCTAGGCTTACTGCACACAGACCTGTGAATCAGAATCTGTAATTGCCAAGCTCCCTGGTAATTGTGAATCAAATAAAAGTTTAAGCCTCTCAGACTGGAAGTAGTGGAGAAAAGCCTAGTGCAGAATCGTGAGGCTCTGGTAGGCCACCCCACTCCTGGATGAACTCTCTATGAGTGGCCTTGGAGAGAACACGGCATGCTATGAACAGCTTTCTCATCTGCAAACAAGGGGGCTGGACTGGCTGCTCTTTATTCTCAACCTCGCAGGCATCTCTCCTATGAGATGGGAAGGGGGGGTCCCCTCAGCTAAAGATCAGAGAGATTCTTGCTGTGTAAAACACACCCTAATCAGCCTTATGTCAGGTCCCCGCCCCCCGACTAACCACAGTGACAAGTCCCAGGAGTGTACCTTGTCAGGCTGTGAATAAAGTTCAGGCAGCTTGGATAATTACCCTGACACTGCCTAGAGTTAGCTTCCCAGCAGCTCAGGAGCAGGCCCTCCTGATTATAGGAACACACACACTGTGGCTTTGGGCAGTTTCGGGCAGTACCACCTCCCCGAGTTGCAGCCTCCGGCCTGGGGTCAGAGACTGATACAGTTCGGTTCCTCTGGGGCCTCAGGAGCTAGGAAGGTAACATTCTAACTTAGCCGGAGGGTTATTTCCCAAATACATTTGTGAGTGAGGCCTTGTAAACCTGTCAGACAACTCTGTGCTGTTCTCACCTGGCTCTTGGACCTGTCCTGCCAAGGATCCTCCACAGTCACATCCACAGTCACGGCAAGGCAGCCAGCGCAAGCTATGTAGTGTGTGCGCTCCAGATTCTTCAGCTACCCCGCCTCTGGTGTGCGCCTCACCTTCCCAGGCCCCAGGTTGCTCAGCTCACCATTGAGCCATGTGGGCTCTTTATTCACTCCTACTGTTTCTCTAGTCATTTCTACAGTGAAATAGGATCCCCGTTCATCTTTCAGCTCTGTATCCCACCCTACCCTGACCCCAGCACCTCTCTCTCTCTCTCTCTCTCTCTCTCTCTCTCTGTGTGTGTGTGTGTGTGTGTGTGTGTGTGTGTGTGTGTGTGTGCGCACGCCAGTGAGTCTGTGATGCTCAGAAGACAGTAGTATCTGATCCCCTGCAATGCAGTTACTGGTGAATGTGAACCACCATGTGGATGGTGAGAAGCAGACCTGGGTCCTCTGCAGAGCAATCAGTACTTGTAAGTGCTGAGCCGTCTCTGAACCTCGCCCTTAAACCTGAATTCTGAGGATCTAAGCTCTGGTCCTGATGCTTGCATAGGGAGTTTCATAGCCCTCTGAAGGGTTAGGAATCCACATTTTTACAGAGTCCTGGGCTACATTTATCATACTAAATACAACATTGTACTTTGGACAGTTTCTCCAACCTAGAACACTGAGTGCTAGATTGGCAGGGATCATGTACACACACACACACACACACACACACACACATTCAGTCAACTCTCTCTGTAGTCTGACACCAGATGAGGAAGTCCTGTGTCTTGCAGAGATGGGGACTTTCTCAAGGTGTTAGAGAAAACAAGGACTCCTATGTCTTAGTCCAGAGTCCATAAGCTTGCAAGTTTCCTATATGCTGTGCACAGAGTTCAAAGGTCTGTCCCAGGCAGAGCCTTTCGTCTGGAGTAAAAAGTAGAGTAAGGGCCTTTTTTTACACTGTATCTCCAAAACAGAGGGAACATCGTGAGCATCTACAGCCAGGAAATGACAGCTAGGAAATGGGAATGTCTCTACACGTGCCTTAAGCCCATGCTCGTCCAAAATACCATGCTTTGGTTTCCTACTTTAAGGAAAGCAATGCCTATTAAAAGCTCCCTTCCTCTGTAAGTGGGAGTAGCAGAGCTGGTATAACAGGCAAAAGTCTGTAGGCAAAAACTGGGGGGGAAAGAGATAGAAATATTTCCTATTGCTGGGGAGGAAGGGTACATGTGTGCATTATAATGCATGGTGCCGGACCCCAGAGCATCTTGGTAGGAAAAAATGTCTTTTGATTTACCTTATGTGCATGTGTGGTTGGTGTAGGGAAAGTTTCAGGTCTGGGTGTGAGTGTATGTACGCAGTACAGCATGCATCCTGAGATCAGAAGACAATGCCCTGTGCTGTCCTCATGGGCTTTGCACCTTTGCTTGCGTCTGGGTCTCTCACTGTCCTGTCCTGGCATTGACTAGACCAGGCTGCCCAATTTGCAGCCCTCACTTCCAAGGGTCCTCCTGTCTCCACCTCCCCCCTCACAATTGCTCTGATTGTAGGTGAGGGCCACCATGTCTGGCTTTTAAGTGAGTTCTGAGGTTCCAGACCTAGGTCCTCAGACTTGTGAGGCAAATGGTGTGCAACTAACCCATCTCTCTGGCTCTTCTGGTTAAAAGATTGCCTTCTTCCCATGCTCTTTTCTCTTCCTCTTTTCTTCTTCTCTGACATCCAGCTAACTTCCCAGGTCAGCTTCCCACTGAGCTGTGTTGGAAGGTTTCTGTTCACCCATGAGAAAGGGGTGCAGGACAGGAGTCAGCAGGGTACCTAGGCTGGCAAGTTGCTCACTTCTGGGCTGCAACCCAGCTCTGCCACTGACAAGTCCTTCGTTCTGCCTCTGCCAAGCAGCTCTGTGTCTCTGAACCTCCATATTTCTCCCATCTATATTGGGAATAATAATAGTATCAGTCTCTTGGGGTATTTCATAAAATAGGGAAATAAGTGTAGGCAGTAGCTGGTGTAAGACCACAATTAATCCACAAGTCCAAAATTAGCGTTCTGGAAACTTGAAGCTTTAAAATAACTTCTTTGGCAAGGAAATCTGATCCCAACTGATGGAGAGAACTTGAATTGTTATGGTGGTGACTGAGGCATCTTTCTCCAGAGTAGGATATAGAGATGATTACATGTTTGACAGCAGAGTAAAACCTTAGAAGCACCAAGAGAGGTAACATACACTCCGGGTAATGCATTGCCATTGAAAGTCTAGGATGGGCATGCTGGGGAGATGTCGCAGTGAGTAAGAGCACTGACTCTGCAAGACTGAGGGTCTGAGTTCAAATCCCCAGCATCCATGTTAAAATCTAGGTATGACTGACTGTCTGTGCCTGTAACACAGCACCAGGGAAGAGAAACAGGCAGATCCCAGGAGCTCAATGGCTATCCAGCTTGGCCAAAATAATGAGATTCTGGTTCAGTGAGAGATCTTGTCTAAGAGAATAAGATAGAAAGCAATAAAAGATTACAGCAGACACCTTGAGTTAGCTATTGCATTGTGCACACAAGTGCACACTCACAGGCATGCAACACACACACACATGTCTAGAGTGATATGAATTCTAAACCACAAATAGTCAACAAATACTTTACGCCATACATTGTGGACCTGTAGAATACCCATGTCTTAGTTTCATTTCCTGTTGCTGTGATCAAATAATATGACAAGTTCAACTGAAGGAAGAATGGGTTTATCTGGCTTGGAGATCCAGGGGATCTTGAGAGAACTGGGGAACTTGATGACACCACATCCACAGACAGAGAGCAATGGGTTAATGCTTGTACCCACCTCGCTTTCCCTACTCTTCCATAGTCCAAGGCCCTCCCCTTCCCCCAGGGAGTGGTACCTCCTACCTATATCTACAATGGGCACACCTTCACACTTCTCAATCAAAATATTCCCCCACAGACACGCCCACACATCGACCTGCTCTCCACAGTCCCCCCATTGTGGTTTCTCCCCAGGTGATTCTAGGGTGGTGTCAAGTAACAATTAAGATCATCACACATGGCCATGATGACTGTTCAAGACTTAAGAGGTATTATCCTTTCTGCCTCCAGGGTTTGTCCCAAAGACATAGAGACAGGGATGCAGACAGACCTTCCCTCAGCTATTATTCATTATATCACCATGACCCAAACCATCTCTCTGCTTGTCTGATTGAACTTTCTGCAGTCAAGCACCATGTCTGGGCAGTTTGGACACCAGGCAAATACCTGTGTAAGTGGATGCTAGCTGAATAACGCTGGCTGATAAACAGGGACTCCAGAGTCAGAACCAAGGTAGACAGAGGTGGGGCATGAACTGACAATGCTGAAAAGGTGCCTCAATGGGTGTGTCATCCACGGGTGACACTCGAGTCCAAGTATGAAGGCGAAACAGAACTTCGTAGCACTGGGGTAGTTTTTGATACACACAGAGGGAATGAACCAAGGAAATTCCCAGAATCCTTTCATTTTACAAATAGTTGTGGGGAGAGTGGTGGAGAAGTTTTATATGAGACACAAATCAGCTATAATTAAGATAGGTTTATAGATCAAATGCGCTATGTATAAAACAAAGGGTAAGGATGAGTTGAGAAGACTTGTTAAGGTTGAGTCAGAGATCTAGCTCTGAGCTTCCTGGCAGTCGAGAACAGAAGGAAACATGATTTTGTGTCCTTGGAGCAGCATTTTGGTATTTGTTGTTGCAAAACAAACTGTTCCAAAACACATTGCCCTAGGACAATCACTTTACTCCATTCACTGTGTCACAGGCTAGGAATGTGGAAGAGGAGGGGGCTTGACGGTCCATCTTTGCTAGGCATGGTATTGACTAGGGTAGCCAGAACTGAAGGATCAGCTTTGAAAGCAGATTACTAATCACAAGGCTGGTGTCCCACTATTCTTTGGCTCCTTGTTCTCTAGACAGCATTTCAACCTCTAAGGGTTGGAGAAGGAGTTGAGGTTTCTTGCTTATGTGATGATTGTCTTAAGGTATTGTGTCCATCAGTCACTTCCCACCATATTTATTTATTTATTTTTAGATAGGGTCTTTCACAAAACCTGGCACTCAACCAATTTGGCTAGACTAGCTGGCAAGAGAGTTTTAGGGATGCTTCTACCACTGCTCCCCCACACAGTGGACTAACAGATGCCCAACGCTGAGTTCCGCTTTTTCTGTAGGTGCTGAGAATCTGAACATAGGTCTTCATGGTTGCACAGCAAGCGCTTTATCAATCAAGCCATCCTCCAAGCCCCATGATTATACTTCTGGTTTCACAACTGATTCCTCAGAGTCTGTAACACCAGTAAAGTCATCTGGATCTGGCACAGCAGTTTCCACAGGACGGTCTTGGTCAAAGAGTAAGAGAGGACTCACTGATTCAAGGGGCTAGAGAATTTGACTTTGGCTCCTAGTTGGGGCAAATGACAACGATATGCCCTAGAAAGCATGTGGGATGGCAGGCACCAGCAAGGCTATCTTTGGAAGGAAGAGCTGCCAATGGAACATGAAGAAAGCCCATGCCTTTGTAAGGAGGAATGACATCACCTCAGGGGTGAGCCTGTAGGATGAAGTATATGGGACATCATCAAGTATCAGTGTCCAGAACAGACAGAGCAGCTTTGAATGTCATACACTCGGTAGCTCTGAAGAATACAGAAGCAACAAAAGAAAACAAGCAAACAAAAAGCCCATTTTGTATCTCAGAGTTCAGGTCTTTAGAAATTAGTTACGGTCTTTGCAACCTACATTTCTCTTGCAGTTGATTAAGGGCATCTTTTGTGATTTCCAGGCCTGGCCAGCTCTGTGGGGGCTCCATGGTTGTCCATAAGTCCTCTGCCTTCCTGGTCTTGCATCTGGCAGGTCCAGTAACAACATAGTAATGTGTCATGCAGAATCCAAGATCTGCCTGTGTTAGGTTCATGTTAGACATGAGATGTCTAAACCCTGTGTGCTAGTCTAGGCCCAGGAAGGCCTTTTCAAATGCAGCCTTCATGAAATGCCTCTCAACCTACCAGGGTAGCAAAGCATGCTGAAAACTAACTCACCTTTGACCAATCCACTGTCTCTCTGCCTCACTTTGGTTTCCAGTATGCCCATCCATTCCTTTTCTCTGGCCACCAGTCCACATGGTTGGGATTCACATTCTAGGTCTAGACAGCTGTTGGAATCTAAAAACACATTAAAACCAACTTCTCAACCATATTAGATCTGTTAGAATTTCCCCTTTAACCATATCTAGATATAGAGGCTTGCTAGACATTCCAGTGCTTGGACCAACTCATCCATAGGTAAACTTGGATTCTCTGGGGGGAGAAGCTTAAGGGTATGGCTCTGAATCTACTTCTCAGATAACTCAAGTTGCAATACTCATGGGAACTCCTTGCCCTGCCTACCAGAAAAACTCAGTACAGGGTCATTGTTAGGGGCCATCGCCAAGTGAGTGGCAGGCCTTGTTCTTGGTGTTTTGCACAATGGTTGGCCCATAGCAGCCAGTGGAAATTTATTTTCCATTATTCTGAAAAGAAGTTAAAATGCATGGTGGGTCTACACCCTGGCCAAAGGTGACAGCAGGATAGACTCCATTGATCCTTCTGATGGCTTCTGACAGTCCAGGACATGAGGGAATGTGCTTCAAGGACCTTTTCCCCAGTGCCAGAATGCTAACAGCTTCCTGGGCTATCCGGCTACCTCCTGGACTCTACCCTGATATGTAAGGCAGATGTGGAGAAACCTCCAATTCCTGACCTTTGTTAGTATGATTCTCTTTTAAAGACAGTGGGGAATGAGGAGAGCAGAGATGGGTCTGTTTTGGTACACTAATCTGCTAGGTGTTTGGACCTCCAGCCTGACATTGCCCTTGATGTAGCCACAGTCCAGTGATGTGAGAGTTGTCTGTCTACTGAAGACTCTCCAGTACTCTACCTCCTGCTCTCGGACTGGACCACCTCCATATCCCCTTCTAGGATGGCATTTGTCCTGCTGTCCAGGCCTATTTAATAAAACGTCGCTGTACCAGCTGCCTACTACTCTATGCATTCATAGAATCCCCGATGGGTTCATTCATTAAATTCATTTAATAAATGGCTTCCTTATATCTATTTGTGTTCAGTTCTCAGAGACCTAAGGTTTAAAATTAATATATTAATAATTATAATTAATAAGTGAACTAAATAAGTAGATTTTAAACCAATTTATAAGCTAATTTCACATACTTTGCATCACTATAAAGTCTTCCAAAGGATGACTTAGTGTGTTTGTGTGGCTCCTGGGGACCAGCCCTCTTGCTGATAGTCACCTTCCCCATTTCAAGAGGAACCTAGAAAGCTTGCACCCTGGCCCATTCTAATTCAGGTTGGCTACAGGCCAAGGCTTCTTGCCCTGAGGGAAATCCTCTCTTTTAGTCTTCCTTTGACTCTCCATCTCAGGCACTTTCCTTCCACGGACAGGTAACAAAGGTTAAAAGAGATGGCCGGTTATTTCGAGAGCCCAGTCTATCACACTTACCTAGGAGTTGCAGTGAGTCACCATAGCCACGTCTCCATACAGACAGAGCCTTGGAGCTGTAAAGCTTTGGCCCCGTATCCCAGCAGCAGATTATTTAGAACAAAGCCCTGGAGTCCTGTCATCTCCACACAGGACCTGGAAGTTGAGGTAGAAGGGCATTCATTATTGCAAACAACCCCTCGGGTATTTTCCTAGAATGTGGTGCCTACACCTGATCTTCCTGGGTGGAAGTCACAGCGAGTTCTGTGCCCAGGCTCAGGTGTGGAAGGGAGGAGTCAGAGAAACAAAACTATAGCACCCAGCTGAACAACTCATTGTTATTTTCTGTGAGGGGAAAGCCCTTGGCTCCTGGACAGCCTGCCCTAGCCTTCTTCCCAAATGAGGTCTTGTCCTGCACCATCCGCTTTCTGCCTGTGCATTTCCCTGCTTCCTAATTGAACACTTCCTCTTTTCTTCCTAAACTGCCACGTAAGTCCCTAGCCTTTACCCTGGGCCTCTGCCAGCCAGCTGGTGGAGAGTGGGGTGAATGTTCTTGGGGATCTCAGGATGGATGACTTTGAGATTTTGGAAGAGGAAGTAGCTGGGCCCAGCTCTCAGAAGCCTCCCATTCAAGTGCCACCAAGCCGGGTTGCTTCCTTCCTCTCTAGAAGCAATATTTCTCCTAAGCAGTGTGCAGCAAGATTCCAGATCAAGGCCCACTGCTCTTGGCTTGGGAACTGTTTTTTTTAAGCACAGAATCTTCAGTGCAGCAGCATCTCTGCAGTGGAGGGGGCAGCCCTCGCATCTTATCAGAACGCTGTGTGTGACTCCTCCACTCTGTCCCTTGAGTGACTTTACACCTCCTTAGGACAGCTTTCAGAAAGCCTGCTGCCTGCTGCCTGTAGTGAGGGAGCCGAGCAGGGATATATATGGATTTGTTGGATTTGGGCAGAAGGAAGTGAAGACACCCTCTCCTGATACTGTGACATGTGAGAACATTCTCTTGACAGCAGCAGCCTGCAGTAATAGTAACAGCTCCCAGGGCCTCCGACAGGCCGCAGCCCATCACCTTCATCACCCTGCCAAGCTTCACAGCTCTTCCCTGAGGGAGGGAGAGGCAGGAACAGAGAGGCAGAGGGTCTGGGGATTAGGGCTCAAGACAAGTATTAAGAGGCAGAGATGGGGTGAAGAGATGGGATGCCAGTGACAGAAGGAGAAACTGAGGTAAAGAGGGTTGAAGATGGTGAATAGAGGAGACCCAGACTCGGGAAGCCAGATGTGGAAGATACAGTGACAGAGATAAAGATCCCCCAAAAGTGGCCGTGCAGAGATTATGGTCTCACGTAATCACCACCCCCAAACCTCCCTAAGGCCCCTGAAGCCCTGCGTATATCCTCCTTACCTTAAAACTCAGCAGCTTCCTAGGAAAAACAAGTTAACAATAGGGGCCTCACAGCAGACCACCAGTGACAATAACACTTGGAGCCTATAGAGGTCTCCAGGACACAAAGTTCTTTGGGCTTAGGCTCTGGGAAACAGCCTTCTCCCTGAGGACAAGATGGGAGGTAGAGTTGGGGATGAAGGCTCTGTGAAGCTAGTTATTTCAAAAGAGAATATCTTTAAAAAACAAAACAAAACAAACCCGGGAAAATATGGCTTTCTCCCATTTATAAATAACCCTTTCCCACCCCTGTTCCCTCATTACAGGAGAAAACAAGGCCCACTCATTGCGGAGAACTTGGGAAACATAACAAGATGCAGGAGCAAGGAAGTGCAGTCCCATCACCTGATGATGGCTGCTGCGGGCAATCTGCCCGCTCTCCTTCTTCTCCTCCGTCAGTCCACGGAGCCATGTAATTAGCAGTAATATGCCACGGGCATTTTTATTAAATATTACTTGACATTGCTAGTTTCATTAGTGTATGTATCCTAATATCTAGCAGAGTGTTCTTTATCAAGATGATCCCTCGATGTGTATCTCGTTTGCATCTAACTTGCCAGTATGAAGAACACGTTCATAAATACCTGTCTGCTTGCATCCTTGCCTGAGTTTCTGATTATCTCTATGGAAGATGTCAAAAAAAAAACAAACGAGAGAGAGAGAGAGAGAGAGAGAGAGAGACAGAGGAGACAGAGACAGAGAGATGAGGAAGGACTTGTAGTGTCAAAAAACACCAGTTTGAGTGTGTTGATAACATGTTCAATGTGTCAATACATGTCTGTGTATGCTTGTATGTGGAGGTGAGGGGTTATGCTGCATGTCCTCTTCAGTTGTTCTCCACTTCATGTTTTATAGCAAGGTCTCACTTATTTACCTCTCTAGTCACACCATCAATACCACATCATCAGTACAGGTGGTCCCACAGGCTTCATGAACTCCATGGGCTCAATAGGCTCCATGAGCTCTGAATGATATAACCCTAAAACCCTTGGGTTGGCATTTAAGATCCCAATGAATGGCAGCCATTTGGCATCTGTTTTTTGTTACTTTTCTTGTTGTTATGACTAAATACCTGACAAGAAGCAATATAAAAGAAAGGTTTGTTTTTCTTTACAGTGTAGTAGATACAGTCCATTATAGTAGGAAGTACATGGTGCCAAGAGAATGAGGTGGTTGTTCACATTGCCTTTGCAGTCAGGAAACCAAGGGCAGGCTCATGGTTCAGTCTACCGAATATCAAGACCCTCCCTCCATCAGTGTCATATCATTTACAATGAGGCACCACCTCCCAAAGGTTCCACAAACTTTCCAAACAATGCCACTGGCTAGAGACCAAGTGTTCAAACCATGGAGTCTGAGAGACATTTCTATTTTAACCACTATTCTTGCCTGTTTGTTTACCATAGCAACTGATGCTGGCACTGCAGGGAGAAACTGAGAAAGTGTACCAGGGGAAAAAAATCAAATGTACCATAGAGACCCCTTTACCTCTTCACTATGTTCCTTCATGTGTACCTTTATTCAGTGTCTTCCCAAAGACACAGTTTCATCTTATGTTGAGTTTGATAGTCCTGTCTTCTAGTAGGAAAATTTAGTCCATTAACTTTTATTGTACAACAGTTTTATACATTTTCTTCTCCTTAAAGTTGACTTTATGTCTACCACTCACGTTATTTTGGCTACTCTTCTGCTTGTCCCTCCCATCTCCATATTTTGCTCTATCTTCCCACTCCGATAATGGTTTCCTTCTGTTTCTTTATCTCATGATTAAGCACACGTTTCTCTCTGCCATGGAGATGAAATGAAGGGTTCCTCTGCTTTCCCTGCTCAGTATTGCATGGCTTGTAAACCCCTTCACGTCTACCCTTTCTGCTCCTCTACTCCAAAGTCCTAACTTTTCCCCAAAATAGTTGTATTATAATTAGTTCCAGACTGTTGTTTGATTTTTTTTCCTTTCTAATATGTGTCATTTCTGATTCAGGTCTTTATTTAGCACTTTCATTACACATTCCAAGAAACTCTATAATTATCCACTTATATTTAATCATATATAGATTAATTACTCACAGTGCTCTCTCTCTCTCTCTCTCTCTCTCTCTCTCTCTCTCTCTCTCTCATAGCTTCTGTTCTGGCTTTTGAAAATCAGAATCCCATTTGGTATGGTGTTTTTCAAAACAGTTAAAATTGCTTTGATGTCCCTTCCCTCACAATTGTGTTTAATTCTCTCCCCTCATATGGAGCTAGTATGATTCAAATGAGTCATGGAAGCATCTATGTCACTTCTGAGGGTCAGCCACAGAGCCCTTGCCATCTTTGATGGCTCTTTGGGTAGGGGTGGTTACTGGCTATGAAGAAGAAGCTCACTATACTGTGTGGACGCTGTAACCCTGTGGAGTCACTCATATGGAGTAAAATGAATGTCTCTTGCCACTAGCTATGGGAACCATCAATTTAAGGATAGACCCTCCATTCTGTCAGCTTTTCTGACTCTAATTGGCTGAACATCAGCACTACCCCCCCCCCCCCGTGCCCATCCCCAAACCTCAGAGGAAGGGACTCTGTCATCCTGTTGCTTCCTCAGCCATAGTCATGCAAGAGGGCCCAACGCACATCAGAGGAGGCTAGGAAGACTGCTAAGCTGCCTCGAGTACACTACACTGGATTACATGTCTTCCTCTTGGAGTTTTCATGGATGGAGACCTCAGGAACCCGTAGCTCTTGAATTTTCTCTTCAGTGCTCAGTGGCTCAAACTCAAACTTTCACCTACATGAGAGACAGAGTGAAATTCTGTCAGACCTCAAGAACTAGCTCACTGTGTCCACGTACATCTTGCTGCTCAATGACCCTGCCCTTAGCAACTCTGAGAAGCAGTATGATTGGATTAGATGGGGAGGGGAAACCACTTCCTTCTCAGACTCCATCTGTCTACTGACGTCGCTCCCTGAGCCTCGTTGGGAAGTGAATCCCACACCTTCCCACACTCTGTGCATTGTCTGTGATGCAGCCTTTCATGATGCAGACTGGTGGATGGTGGCCTCTCCACCATGTATGGGAGCCTAGAGACCAAAGCTCCTTTTTTTTTTTTTTTTTTTTTTTTTTTTCTGGAGTTGCACAAGGCTCATGAGACTTCAGAGAAAGGTCTCCCCTTCCCCAGCAGCTGAAGTAGAACACTATTTCTCCTCTTTTGCAGAGAAGAGCATTGTTGAGTCTGTGCAGTCTCAAAGTTCCAGAAGTCTGTCAAGAGGATAGTCCTAGCAAACCCAAGATAGTCAACTTGGACTCTAGGGTGTGCACGCCTGGCCTCCCATATTCGTTCTGTGCAGGAACCTCTCATCTAGTGGTCTGTTCTCCCAGGAGTTCCCAGGAGATGCCTTGTTGAAAGAAAGGCAACTGAGTTCAGAAATGTTTTGAGCGCTTGACAAATCATGCCATATTTTACATGTGAAGCTTACGTGAGCAAATACAAAGCAGCATCCCCATAAAGAGAGCAATTGAGATTCGCTGAACCAAACTCCCCACAAGCACTTGCCCTCAGCTCTTTCCCCTCTTTTCAGCCCTTCACGATGCTCTGCTATTCGTGGGAGCACTTTTTGTAGACAATGCTTGGGAAAAGGCAAGTCTCATGGAGACCTGAGAGACTTGGGGTTCACACTGAATCTGGTTTCTCCTTAGCTCTACTGCAGATGGTTCTCACAGTCCCCAGGCTGGCATTGACTAAGAACATTTTGGAAGCCAGGTTCATTCAGCCCTAGCAGTTATGAGTCCTGCTTAGGTCTAAGAACCCCTGGCCTTCTGGCTGAGAAACTAAAGGAAGCCACATTGTGATTAAGTTTTTACTTGTGTTATTCAGTGGCTTCATGACCTTGGGTGAGTTGCTTCAATATTTCATGTGAAGTGGGTTACTTCCTTGATAGGGATCTCTCTCTCTCTCTCTCTCTCTCTCTCTCTCTCTCTCTCTCTCTCTCTTACATACATACACACACACACACACGCACACACACACACACACACACTATGCACATAAAGTACTTAGAACCATATTGACAATAGGTCCATTGCCAATGAGGGTCTGCCATCATGGTTGGTTCTCTTTGAATAGTCCCACATCCATGCCGTAAGGAAAGATGGCATTATGGAGACAAACCGTGTGACAAGGACAGAACTAAGGATTGGTAGGGTTGGAATGTAACTTGATATCACTACATTTTGCCATCTGGCCTCTGACCTTGTCCTGTACCAGCACTTGCTTTGTGTATCGATGCTACAGAACCATCTTTTCATTACTGCCCATGGACCTCCATTATGGGCCACCAATTTCAAGAAAAGGGCTGTTTGCAGAAAGAAGGATTGTTCCCAGCTGAGGTTTGGGGGTTGACTTCAGGTAGTATGTGAAGGCTTGTCCTCAGCCTCAAGAGACTTTCTCTGAAGCCACAGAGAGATGACACCTTCCCCAAGACTCTATCAAGGAATCTCATTTCCCTTTTGTGTTATAAAGTATCTTATGATATGGTTCCTCAGTAACTTGGCCAAAGATAACCTATGCCAGGGTCAGGATTTGAACCCCTGGCCTCAGACTCTTGGCCTACCGTTCTTCCTCCGTCATCTCTACATTGTGTCTCATCTGAAGGACCCTAGCAGCCAAACACCAAGTCTGACCAGCTCAATGTACAGAGAGGACACTGAAGTTCAAGGGCACCTGGAAACCACTTAAAGGTATCGAGCACTGGAGTGGTTGAGCTGCCACGGTGGCCTCAGTTTTACTCTTAACATCAAGATGTAGATGAATCCAACTCAACTCCAAGTGTAAGTCATTTAGACAGCCCCCAACTTAACCAGGCTTACTTGGGACAGGCAGACTTAAGCAATGTTTGCCAACTGTGTGAGACTTTACAGATCACAAGCAATCTTTAAAAACTACTGTACATCTGGAATTTCTGATCTCTTCTTTGGCTTACAATATGGAGTAAGACACCTCCTCTCACTCTGCTCAGCTGTAGGGTAGTATGTTTGTGTTTAAGATACTCTTGGAGATGTTGCGGGGAGCAGAGACTGGGGAGACAGACAAAAGCATGAGGGTCTGAGATTGCACGTGAAATCCCGGTGTTGGTGAGGCCTAGACAGGGGTATCCCTGGGGCTCACTGGTCACCCGAGTCACTAACTCCAGGCTCAGGGACACTGCATCTCAAACAAATATAGTAGAAAGCAATTGAGGAAGATGCTTGACATCAGCCCCAGACCTTTTCACTCACATACAAGTACAAGGGCTGCTTTAAACACACACACACACACACACACACACACACACACACACACACACACACAGTCTGGACTAAGCTAGGGTGTTTGGTAGGTCAGGTGTACTAAAAGCATTTTTATGTTAAGATATTTTCACCTTACTGTGAGTTTAGCAAGATGGAGCCCTTTGGAAGTGGAGGGACAGCTGCTGGGGGGGGGGAACAGCACTTGAGAATCTTGTCTTCTTCCCCCACCAAACATCCACCCAAGCAATCACCTAGGGTGAGGTGGGAGTGTATCTACATGGAGTGTCCCTGTCCCACCCCAGAGGTCCACTGGGGACATGCTTGGCTAGCAATTGCAAGAAGCCCCGGCAAAGACAAACAAAAGGTAACTGGAATGTGCCCCAGGGGGCCCATTAGCTTCCTGGAGCCTCCTGAGCATTCCCAGGAGGGATCATGGCTGGGCGTGTGTGATCAGCGGCAGGCACTGTCACAGGCAGCTGCTGGCATATTAATATTCCAGATAAATGGCTTTTGGCTCGGGCGAAAGATCCTGCTTGGGAGCAGGCTTTTCTTTGAAGCTCCTGAGAGGGGCAGCTTACAGAAAAAGGCGAAGGGAAAAGGCAGCTTTGCAAAAAAAAAAAAAAAGAAAGAAAGAAAAAAAAAAACGATTCCACTCCAGAGCCTCTGCCCCAATCCATCTCTGTTTATTTAGTGCCTCTCCCTCTCCTGATTCATGGCAGGCTTACAAGAAAGGAAAGCTAGACAGGGAGGAAAGGAGGGAGACAAGGAGGGAGAGGGGAGGGAGGGAGGGAGAGAGGGAGGGAGGAAGGGAGGGAGGGAAAAGAAGGAGGAGAGCAGAAGAGAGAGAGAGAGAGAGAGAGAGAGAGAGAGAGAGAGAGAGAGAGAGAGAAATAGAAGAGCTTGGCTGCATACATTACATCCTCCCCCAGGAAGCCTGTCAACAATTAGCCAGGAGGCTGAGGTGCTGAAGCCTCAGAGACTTCCTGAGACATTCTACACAGGCAAGCATCCTTGGACCCTCCCCAGCCACCCCTAGCTCCCCATATCTGTGCTATGAGACCCTGGCTGGACCACTTAGACTCTGAGCTTGTCTGCCACATAGAAGAGGGAGGGGAAAGCATGAAACACTTTCTCCTGGATGGTTGAGCAAATGTAGTCATAGACACAAAGCAACTTCCTTTTGGGAGGGGATTTTAGATGCCATCCTTACAAGGCAGAGGCTCGGGGCTGATAAACCGACTCAGAGGGGAAGAGGGGTGGGTGCCCTGTGCAAGGCTGGGGAGCTGAGTTCCATCTCCAGCCCCCACATTAAAGGAGAAGCCAAGCATGGCCACTTGCATACCTGTTACCTGGAGAAGACAGCAGGATCAGTGTGGTTTGTGGGCTGCCAGGGTAGCTTCAGGTTCAGTGAGAGACCCTATCCCAAGGGAATAAGACAGAGTGGGTTGGCCAGGGCACCAACGTCCTTCTTTATCTATCATTGTGCAGACACATGTGCTGAATGTGTATGTAGATGTGCTTAATACACACAGAGAGAGACAGAGACAGAGACAGACATAGAGAGAGATAGACAGAGAGAGACAGACAAACAGACAGAGACAAAGGGAAACGCGCACACACAGAGACAGATAGACACATACAGAAAAGGACAGAGACAAATATACACAAAGAGAGACAGACACACAGAGAGACAGACAGATACAGAGACAGATAAACAGACACAGAAATAGACAGAGACAGACACACACATACACACACACACACAGACACACACAGAGAGCCGGACACACACGGAGACACACATGTACACACACACACACAGGGAGAGAGAGAGAGAGCAAGAGAGAGAGAGAGAGAGAGAGAGAGCAGCACTCAAGACAGATTGACCCACCCAAGCAGCCTGAGTAGAACTATTGCCATTCCTTTATTCTGACTGCTGAGGTATGCTGGGGCCATTAAGCACAGTGGTGTAAAGTCCCCCAGACCCAATTTTATAGGTAGGGGAAACTGAGGCACACAGAATGACTCATTCAAGTAAGTTAGATGCCATCACAGAATAAAGCCTCGTGTTTCCATCTCCCGGGATGCACAGATTCATTTTTAACAGAGGTCGCTCTGCTCAGGTCTGTCACTGTTCCCTCAAACCCTGTACTTAGACAGGTCATCTTTGTCATGGCTAGTTCTGGTAAGACTTTGCCCCAGCCTTCAGCTGCATAGCATAGCCCAGAGGAACTGGTTGCAAACAGGTCTCAGGTCCCACCCCAGAGGGCAAGTGTACACTAGGTCCAGCATCTTGGGGTCTACAGTGGCATTGGTAGCTCTAGAGAGGAGCATGGTGGAGGACTGCTGGACTTGGTCCTCCATCAGAGGAAGGAACAGTGTTCCTTCATCTTTGGATCCTGAACAGGATTGCCTGCATCTCAGTTTCCTTATCTATGCCTCTTTCCAGACGTACTGTGAGAGCCAAGCAAAACGTGGTGCCCAATTACTTTAAAAACATGCTTTGGCTGACCCAGGAAAAGCTAGTGAGGAAACCAGACCAGTGTGCGCTCAGTGGAAGATCACTAGTATACCAGTCACAGAGACCATCACTTAGGTCATATCCAGGCCTGAACTAGGCCCAAGCAGGGCTGGCTAGTCCCAACAGGAGGTAGGTATTGAGCACCATAAGAGTACACAATGACAGCCATATGATGGGGCTCTTGGTGCTTACCACTCACCAGGCTGTTGCTGGTTGGGCCAGTCTTCATCTGGGATACAGACAACAGCGCCACCCATGGCCAAGCAGGAGCAGTGCATATCAGACAGGAAAGGCTGCTGTGGGTACTTGGTAGGATACTTTGCAGTACAGTAGCCAGACCCTTCCCAGGCTTTAGAGTCACAAAGGTACCTCCTTGGGGCCTGGTGCAGGACCAGGGTTGGAGTAGGTGACTGTAACGTCTCTTGTTTTCATGAGCCGTGGTTGTATCCGTGCTCAGAAGATCTTAATATCCTCTTAGAACCCATAGGAGAACCAGACAGAGCTAGAAGGAAACCCTTGGGCCCTGCCACAGTCATTATCAAGTCAGGGAAAGAGAAGACGACAGAGTCAGGCAAAGAGAAAAAAAAAAACCCACAGTGTTTAAGGCTAAGAAAATGGTTGGTGACCAAAGCGCAGTCGCGTGTGCTTGCGTGCACTTAGAGCAAACACGCAGAGCTGCCCCTAACTTCCCTGGGAGACAGTCCGTGCCTTGGGTACCAATGTGTACCCGTGCTTCGTGGACATCAGGGGATAGCCCCAGGGAATCAGGAAAATCTTTTATGTACCTGGACAAAGTTCAAGGGCCATGTCCTTGAGTGGAAGGCCCCAGGCCTACAGCTAATACTTCCCTTGGAGGAACTCTTGAAGAAATGGCAGTAGAGTCAAGAAATATGAATTACAGTCAAAACCTTCTAGAGCTGTCAGGGGATGGGAACTTCAAAGACACAAAGCAAGGCCAGTAAATGTGCTGCTCCGAAGGCTATGCGTTGTTTCATGCTGTTGTCCTGGAGATCACACCTACTAAAGCCCCAATGTAGCTACATCTGTCTCAGGCTAAGCGTCTTTGACTCTGGTGCACTCCCGATTTCCATGCCCGCCATTAGTCAGAGCACCCTTGGGAGGCAGACATCCATTCTCTTCCTGTGATGGAGAATCGGTATCTCACATGATTCCATTTCTTGACCCTTGTTAGTATGAGCTAACAGCTCTGCCTGCTCTCTGTGTGCCACAGCCACCTGTTAGAGATCTCAGAGGATCCGTCTTTGCCCTTGACAAGGCCTCCAGAGACACTGGATGACCAGAGACCTCACAAACATAGCCTTTATCAGACTCGTGGGGAGCCACAGGCAACTCCACGCAGAGCATTGTTGTTCTTGGTGAAGGAAGGCTGCTTTGAAGGTCTTTGTCCTACTTTAATGCAGACAACAATGACATGCCAGAGGCAGGAGGATGATTGGTAGTCAGAGGCCATACCACATGGCCGACAAGGTAAAGAAGCAGAACGGGTTTATGGCTTCTGGTATTTACTGACTGCATCTCAAGGTCTGGATTATAGTGGGCTTGAATCACACCACGTTCTTACTAGGGCACTCGGCCCCATCATACGTAGCTTTTCCAACTAGTGTGCACCCCCGTGGCCTTTGTGACCTTTAGAGGAGGGGACAGTTTGTTCTTCAGAATAGGACTAGACAGCCCAGGCTATTGGCTTTCCTCCAGCAATTCTTGGGGCTGCTTCAAGCTGAAATGTCTGGAAACTTGCGAGGCTCATAAGCAAATGGCTTCACAGAAGTGCTTGTTAACATTTCCTCTGTTGGAGACTGAAGCAGACAGAGTCAGAGCCAGTGGGCCCCCCACATCCCTCCACAGTACCCCTGAGTCTCATTCCCCTTCTACCCTAGCCTAGCCCTGGAAAACTCACACCCTTGTCTAAACACCAGCCCTGAGCAGACCCAAGTAGAGGCCATATGTGTTAGATTACATTATTGTTTAAAATATTCGCTAGTCTTTTCCATGGAAGATTATTCCTCCCTACCCCATTAGGCTTGGCCATTTGATTCGATTTAACCAATGAAATGTGGGCAGAAGTGAACCTTACTGCCTCTGAACAGAAGCTCAGAGAGCTATTGACTTCTACTCTGTTTCCCCTCAACCAGGAGCCTCAGAATGCCTGGGAGAGATGCTGCTCTCTCAGCTCTGTGCTGCAAGGCAGATAGAACAGAATATAGCTAGGGCTTATGAGAAAAGATATGGAATATGAGGAAGAAGTTAGGCTTTGTTGTTGTAGGCCACTGGGGCTCATTTGTTACTGCGTTGTGCAATTTAGGTGGTGCTGACTGATACACCTAACATGGCAAGAAGGTTGGGTATTGCTAAGACAGGTAATTCCTACAGATCAAAACTCCCATGACATGAGGAGAGAGGAAATGCGTGCACGCAAACCTAGAGGCAGGGGAGCTTGGCTCTCCCCATTCTCTCCAGCTGCCCTCTCCACCTTCCAACTGGGAAGGCACAGTTAGCATCTCCCCACACTTCCCTCAGCCAGGAGGGGCCTCTGATAGGGATGGTATAAGGCCCAATTTTTTTCCCTCAAATATTGATCTTTTATCCTTGGGAGAAAATAGTTTGTGCTCTTTAAATAAGAAAGGAAAACCAGCTCTGGGATTGATTCCTGGGTAATTTAATCACCTTTTGTTCAGACAATGCAGAGCTGGCGCTATGATTATCTACATATTGACTCATGGGCTGCAGCCCCAGGAAGCTGGAGACGAAGGGGGATGGGAGGCTGCGCAACCATCCCTGGCACAGCCCCCACTCTGCAGGGAGATACATTACTGTCAGGGGCCATGTCACCTTCTAAAGTATCCCAGTCATGGGGGGGGGGATAGGTGACCACCCCCAGGCCTTAGAGTGTGGGAATACAAAGCCCACAGCTGACAGATCTCTGAAGCACTGGGGAAGTGGGGAGGAGCAGGGGGGTACTTATGGTTTTCAGACACTGTTCAAATCTCTTATGTTAAGGAAACAAGGAGGGCGGTCTGTCTTACCACCCCTGCCCACGCACTGTGACGCCCTGGCCAAGTCATGCCACATCATGGACATTCAAACTTAATTTCTTTTAGGGCTAAGTTACTTTATTTTTTTTTTCAATTGAGTGAATGCACCAGCCTGTGGGTACTGCACATGCACGTGTAGAGGCTAGAGGTAGACTCAGTCACTCCCCATCTTATCTTTAGGGACAAAGACACAAATCGGGAGTGTGCTGGTTCAGTTAGACGGCTAGCCAGGCAAGCCACAGGATCCTCCTGTCTCTGTGGCCCAGTGCCAGGGTTACAGGCAGGCATCATCAGGCCCAGCTGTTTTTGTGGGTGCTTGAGTCTCGACGTTAGTCCTGATGTTTGCACGGCAGATACTTTGCCCATTGAGCCATCCCCCAACCATGGCTTCCTCAGTGTTACTATGAACAATTGGAAACTACCTTTCCTAAGTCACTTTGCATGCATCGTAGTCATTTCTGAAATGCCTACTGCTTTGCAGATGAATAGAGCAAACCAAAGGGAAGAGAGGTGTGATATCAGAAAGAAGAACATAGGCTCCTGCCAGCTCTGAAAGTGTGCTCTTTTCCTTCCGTCAGGGGAGGGGGAGTGTAGCTAGTTGTGGCCACGAGCTTTTCCTTGGCCAGTGGGACAGCAGCGAGTGTAACATGAAGCTCTGGTCACTAAAACTTTGTCTTTTCTCCGTGAGCTTAGTGATCCTGAGACTGCTATGTGAGGGAGCCCAAGCTGGCCTGCTGGAGGATACCATCACAGAACCCAGTTACTCCCAAGACTCAAGCTCAAAGCCTGTCAGGCGCAAGTGTGTATGAATCATACTCAAAGCCTCTAGCTTTCGGCTCACCCATCGAGCAACCGTAGAGGCATGAGAGTGTCCAAGGAAAACCCCCCCAGCAGAACCCTGTAACTCTAAGCCAGACAAAACAGTTGTTATTTTAAACTATTAATTTGGAGAGTGATTTGCTAGGCTGAATGAGCTAACTGACACACAAAGGCAGACGTTGACAGTACATCTTCATGACAGATTTTTCTTATTTTATCCTTACTACAAGCCCATTTGATAGGTAACGGGATCTTTACAGCTGAGGCTGCTGAGATGGAGAAAGGCTAACTCGTCGTCCAGAGATGCTGGGTGATAGAGGTAAACTTAAGATGACTGGAGCTACTGATGAGAAAGGGTCTAGGACAGGGTTGGTGAACAGAATCCATTTGGAATCTGCCTTCCAGGGCTCAGAATCCCTGCTGCGTGGGTTACAGAGCTTCTGTCCTGTGTTCTGCCCATTGTGACTCTATATAGAAGAAGCCTGTACGCTGAATCTAGGGAGCCCTGAAGATGGGGTCATGATAGAAGGTACAAAGAGAAGGGGTCAAGGCAGTGCTTTGTGGCTGAAATGGCTCATAAGGCCAGCTTATGGGAGCCTGCTTCCAAATGATCAATTCCAATCTCATTATGACCACAGCTGCCATTAACTCAGGAGCTAATTGCTATTAGCGTACAGAAACTCAAGAGGGTTTAGCTGCAAAAATTCCATGACACGGGCCCATCTCACTGCTCAAATGGCCACGTCCCCATTATTAATTCCCTCTGACTATTAGCTTATGACTGTTAAGTTACGATAAGTTTGTGTAAAGTCCTTGAACCGGATGTGTGTCCTCTGTGCACATTCCATTTTGGGGGGGCTGAGTGCACTTGGAGGCTCCATATTGTGATTTTCATCTTTCCTTAAGGTCTAGGCTTATTAAAAACCATCAGGAAGGTTCTCGATTTGGAAGACGGTTCTGTAAGCAAAAGCCTTAACAAAAACCAGACTCTGCTCAGCATTTTGATGCAATTAAGGTCTTGGCAAGCACAGAGTGGGTCTGAGCAGCAGCAACGCTTAGCAGCACAGAGGCCCCGGGAAACACCAGGCAGCCCTCACATTACGGTTGGGGAAACCGAGGACTGGCTCAGTGGCAGCATTCAGGTAAGACAAAATGGCCTGGAAGCCTTAGGCTAGCAGTTTCTGGATTCGATAAATTAAGTCTGCTGCAGACGACAGATATGCTGTAAGACCAACAGGAGACAAAGCACCCCTCCAGCCCTCCCTTAAAAGAAGAGAAGAAAGAAAGAAAAGGAAAGGAAAGAAAAACCTACGTGCTGAGAAACAGGCCAAGCAACTATCACTCATTCCTCCTCCTTGAAGAGAGCCAGCTGGATGGAGTACTACATGACAGTGTGTAAAATTAGACATATTTAACGGGTGACGACAAGGTTTTCTCTGTCTACCTTCAGGAGCCTACCGTAATGAGATCCAGTTGGTTTCTTAAGAAAAATAGGAGTGTGTGCAATTACTGAGTTCACCGTTTGTTTCTGTTTAACTTTGTAGCTTCTTCCCAAGATGCCTTGGGGCATGTCTGGAAAAAAAAATGTCAGTACTTGTTGCTAAGCAGTTCGGTCCTTGAGGTGCTCTCCCAACTCAGAGTCCTTTGTAGCCAGGTCCTGGGGCACCAGAGCAGGAAAGGCTGGGGTGCCAGGGCCTGAGAGCAGCCTCTCACTCTGGCTAAGCTCCATGAGACTGAGGTATCCCTGTTCCTGCCAAAGAGAAGCCATCCTTTTCTCGTCATTGAGTAGGAAGAAGAGGAGGTGGGGTGCCTTCAGGCCTCTCCTCGTCCACGTGCCCATTTTAAATCTCATTTATTGGCTTCAGGCTCTTAGAAGCTTGGAGGAGGGCGGCTGTGAGACGGAGCTAAGGAAATTGGAAGTTGAGTGCTGTGCTCTCTCCAGGGTCAAGGTTTCTGAAGGGATCCTAATTAAAGCCAAGTGAGCGCAGGTCTCAGCTCAGCACATTGGCCTTGGGAGGCAGGGATTGCTAGGAGAGAAAAGAAAAAAAAAGAGACTAGAGAGGTCAGGAAGAAGAGAAAAGGGAAAAGCAGCAGCCACGGAGAAAAAAAGGAGAGGAAGGAAGGTGCCAACCAAAGGGGGCTGCGGGGAGGGCAACCGGAGACTGCAGGAGGAGAGAAACAAGACAAGGGTCTGGGGAAGCAGGAAGAATGTGAAGCAGTGAGACTAGTTGGGGAAAAGGAAGAGAGACAAGCAAACCCTGCCTCTGTCAGCTGATCTCTAGAGCATACAGAGTACAAATGGCCACCGCTCACGCCATGGCATCAGAGAAGGTATGATATGATATGCAAGCACAGAGCATATTTTCTTTGACCCAGACACTCCGACTCGGTTTTGGTATCAGATGACTGTGTACCTGGACGTATACATGTGCTTGAAAGAGGAAATCTTTGCCAGGCATTATGAAACATGTTACAGAACCTACTGGCTATGGTCAACAGCTCTCAAATCTGTGACCATTTGAACTCTATGCTTTTTCCTACTCTGGCTATCAACAACTTCAAAATGCCTCCTCCTCCTCCTCCTCTTCCTCCTTCCCCCTCCTTTTCCTCCTCTTCCTTCTTCTTGTCACACTAGAGAGATACAGTTGTGTGTTTTCCTAGAAATAAGGCCATTGGGCCTTAGGCCTCCAGGACAGTCAGGTGAGAAGCCAGGAGATAGACTCTAGTTAAGTTCATTTTCCAGATGAAGGTTTGTGATCCCCTCCATCTGGTTGGTGAGGACAGGGAGACTCCTCTTCCTAGTGCCATCTCTTTCTGCTCTCTAGACTCTCTTCAGGTGATTTGGCTCCAAAAGCCATCCAAAGAGGAAACATGGAGATCCCACCAGGCTCCACAATTTTCTTTCTAGATCCCAGGGATCTCTGAACCTGAGAGCAAAACAAAGTAAAACAGAGCCCATTTTAGTTCATGGAGGCCCCTTTGTTCTCTTAACCTGTTCTCATTTGTATTAGTTCTACTAAGAAAAACAGACGAGATGCTTAGGTCCAAAGTAGAAAGAGAACATTCTAATCTGTTCTAAGGGAAAGCGAAAAGGGCTGAAAATGAGATAGAAATCTTTGTTGCTCAAGTCCTCCTGGGTTTGGGGCTGAGGGTGGTGGTGCGGGGGGGGGGGGGCTTGCAAGAGCTGCTTTGTAGATTGCCCTGTGGTCTTAATACTCTGTTCATTCTTAACTCCTGAACCTCCCTGAACTTCGACTTGCAGCATTTGCTGATATCTGTAAGCCATATGGTCAACCAGACTACTTGTGGTGGTGTTAGCAATGCACCTGAAAGAAGGGGTAGAAGAGATTTGCAACTCAGACTCCAGCAGCAATCTCTTGATTGGCCCCAAGTCCTTCAGTCTCTGTCTTCTTCATAGTCATCTTCCAATCCTGGTCTCTTTCTGCTGCTAGGAAGCTCCCCTCGAACCTGAAGACAATTGATACATCCCGAGGTGTGTGCTAGGCAGTTTTTGTCTACTTGACACAAACTAGAGTCACCCTCAACTGAGGAATTGTCTCCATCAGATTGGCTTGTGGACATGTCTGTGAGGTATGTTCCTGATTAATAATTGATATAGGAGGATCCAGCTCAAAGTGGGGGTGGAGTAAGAGAGCAAACTGAGCAAGCCATAGAGAGCAAGCCAGTACAGAATGTCCTGCCATGGCCTCTGCTTCAGATCTTGCCTTCCCATTCCTATCTGAGCTCTTCTTACCCTGGCTTCTTTTGATGGTAGACTGTAACCTAGAAGATAAAATGAATGAATGAATGAATGAATGAATAAATGAATGAATGCTTTCCCCTTCGAGTTGATTTAATTGTGTCTAATCACATCAACAGAAACCAAAGGATATGTGGTAAGTAACCAGAGTGACCTCCAGAGCCTAAGGTCAAATTCAGTTCTACTGTGTGCCAACCCTAGTTTCATGTGCTGACTCTCAAGCTTGAATAAGTCATGCTGCCCTAGAACTGATGTACTAGGGAAATCAATGATCAGATGACCATTTGTGGAATGTGTTAGACTGAGAAAGTTAATAGGGAGAAGCCAGATAAAGGGAGAGAAACTCCGGTTTCCAGCTGAATCACAACCACTAGGCGAGCATCTCTGAAGCTTCAGGAGGGAGAGGTCCTATGTCCACTGCGTCCACTGAGTAAGCCTTCATGGGCTTCAGGCCATGTCTTGCTGAGGCCTGAACAAGCCAAGTATCTTAATGCAAGCTTCCTCCGTGAAGCTAGAGGTGTGTGACATTAAGAGAAAGGGACCGCCCTGCATGTGGCTCCATGAGCTGTTCCTCTCCTCTCTCCTTCAACCCTGGGAAAGAGCTTGCACTAAGGGATTCCACATCCGCTTCGTAGCTGCTCTGTCCTCGCATTGGCATCCACTTCCACCCATGTGTGTATCTGACCTCGACAATTGCAGACTGACTCTGAAGGGTCGAGTCCAGTGATACTTGCCTTACTTCACAGGGTCTTTGTGACACTGGATCCAATGTCATTGGCTGCTCTTGAAATCTTTCTAGCCCCTCATCTTTCTTGACCATTCCTTTACTGGGTTCCCCTCCATGGCCGTCCCTCTAGAATCTTCATTTATTTTTTTAACATTATTTTTTTCGGATTTATTAATTTACTTTATGTATATGAATGTTTTGGCTGCATGCATGTGTGGCAAGGGTGCACTATGTGCATGCCTGTTAGATATCCAGGAACTGGGGTTATGGATGGTTGTAAGCCACCATATGGATACTGGCAATAGAACCCAGGTCCTCTGCAAGAGCACCAAGTGATCTTACCCACTGAGCCATCTCTCTAACTCCTTGGCACCTTTATTATCTAGGTCCTCCCCTTGCTTCTTCTGTGACCCTTCCAATACATCAACCTCAAGCTGGTGTTCCCACTCCTTTCCCTGAGTAAGAGAGCCAGGGCCCCATTGCACATCCCCAGTGTGCGCAGCCCAGGCCTCCTCATCAGCCATGGGAAGCTGACTGCCTTGTGTTCTAGTCATCTCACTGTTGTGCCAGGATCAAGCAGGTGTCCTGGGGGGGCATTATGTGCCCTCTGCTCTTGCATTTCCCTCCCGAATTTGATAGTTCCTGCTGTTTTTATACCCCCGAATAGCTTCCAACTTTATTTCGGCATTTCTGCCAGTTTCTACATTTCCAAAGTCCTTACCACCTCTCACCTCCCCAAACCTGGCCCTGATCCACATAAAGCATCCAGAATAATCCTTTGAAAAAAATAAATGTGAACACGTTCCTCCTGCTTAAGCCCGTTCTGTTCTCCCACCTGCCCGTGCTCCATGCTCCCAGCTGTCCTGCTGCCTCCTGGGGCCTGGCGCCTTCTCCTTTCACCTCACCATCTGCACCATGTGGTCTGCACCCTGCCTGATTACTCAAGATTCCAGGCAAATGCACTCCTTGCCATTCCAGATACTTGGCAGTCGGGGTTACAGGCCAGTTCCTGGGCTTATGCAGGCTTCTCTCTCTGCCACAGCTAGCTTTCTCTCTGGCCTGTCTACTTGGCTCACCTGTCTTGAATCTGCCTGTTAGAGTCAGGTATTCCCACCCACAGATCCCTCCAGTGAGATGGGGTTATTGTTCTGAGCACCCCATCACCACCTTAGTAGTAACTAGACACGTCCATTCCCAGGGGACCAGGAAGATCCAGCAATTGTCCTGGTTGCTTTTTCCACAGGTAACCACACCCACAAGAAGAACTGCACACAGTTAGTACAGTGGGTGCCTCTGGGCTCTAGAAGGGAGTGGAAGGCACAACCGGCATTAAAGCACAAGGACTATCTTGACTCTTCCCCTTAAGAGTTGTGGACTCTTGGGTGGGCCCTTAATACTTTGAACCTCTGTTTCATCCCCTGCAAGGCAGCAGGAGTACCTATCAGCTCCTCAGAGGCTGCTAGAGGACCATCTGAGGGGACATCCTGTAGAGTGTTTGGCCCAGAGGCTTTTTTTAGTCACTGAGGATGCTGACACTCCCAATGGAAGGGACACATACCATTCTGCTCCCTTCTCTTGGTGCTCCAAGAAAGTTGACGCTGTCATTCTGGTTTTTCCTGTTGAGGGACTGTTGCAAGATACTAAAGAGTATTTGCAGGAACATGCAGCCATCAGATAGAAGTCACCAGATCAGGACACCTCCCTAATGATGAGAACAAGGGGAACCCTCTTTGGAGGTGCAGGATAGAGGTTCCAACAAGATCAAGAAACCTGTTGGGCAGAGGACAGTCATGCTTTTATTGTCCTTTGATTAACTTTCATAATGGCAACCAAGCAGTGGGTGTCTTGAACAATTCCAAGTCACAAGAAAGAAAGCTAGAGAATGTAGACTTGGGAGATCCCTTCTCATGCTGAAAGTAATGCCTGAACTGACTGCCTAGCCAGAAACCTCCAAAACAAACTGCTCTTCCCGACAGAGGCTCTTCAGAGGGAAAAGAACATGTAATGGGTCTGGATATGTCTAGTTGGCCTGTTTTATGCTCATTGTTATCTGGGTCGCATGTTTATATACCTGAACCCCCACCTGCCTCTCCCATGAAATGTGGTTAGTATTTATACCTAGGACTTGCATGAGGGAATGATCAGCAAGCATGAATGTCCCTCTCCCTGGAATCTGAAGATACTGGGCAAAAAGCAAGTCCCTACTGGATATACTATCTTTCAAGGAGCTATATCCACCTGGCACTATGTTGTCTCTCTAGCTGGTCAGTCTTGGCACAGCAGGGTCTCTAAAAACACATTCCACAGAATCCCTAAGCAGTTATCAAAATAGCAGTATCCAATTTCTGTCACCACAATCTATTTCATAGCCTTAGACCCACCTTGTTTTCCTCTTGGGCTGGTTTTTGGTACAAAGAGAAAGAAACATCCAATGCATACACTGTCCTTTTGTTATTTATGTTTGTCCATGGGCCATGCTAGTGATCGGTGCTGGGGCAGACAAGTCATGTGCCAGCTCACCAGAGCTCAATGCTAGGGAGTCAGACCATGGCCTTCATGCTGAGAAAGGAAACCAAGAATGAGTGTCCTTCTGATGTGTGGTACAGAAGGGAGGCACGGTCCCCAGATGTATGCCTAGTACCATGAACATCACCTTACTTGGTCACATTTAGAGAGAGGATCTTTGCAGGTTCAATTAGCATGAGGATTATTTAGATAAAGTCATTCTGCAGTATCCAGTGATATATGTACTAAGAGATAGAGCAGATGTAGATATATGTATAAGAGATAGAGCAGGGGAAACAGAATCAGGGCAAAGACAGGCCCTGGGACATCAGAGGCTAGTGTAGAAATAGAGTACATACTATCTCACAGACACCAGAGAGCCAAAATGCTCAAAACCTTGGACTCACCCTTTGTGCCTCCTGGATGGTAGAAAGATAAATCTCTGTTATTTGACCTACTTGGATTTGTGGCTCTCTGTTTCATTGGCCTAAAGAAAGTAAAAGAGGTGTCTGGCCCAACTTTCAGGAAAGTTTTCTTGAAGATACAGAAGGAGGTGACTTAGGAAAGGAGCCTTGAGGTCGAGAGAGAGGGACGCTGGGGGTGAGAAGGGAGAAAGGTAGGAGGCATTCAAGAGAAATAAACAACAGCTCTCCTGAAAGGCTACCAGGGAACCAGGAAGAGGTAGAGAGCCACATGAGATCCAGCAGTTATTCTGGACTACTGAAGGCTGACTCCACGATAGGCCTGCTCTTCAAAGGCAATGCTCTCCTTCCCCCGATAAGTCTAAGTGCTGTGGTCAAGGGTTTGTCTAAATAACCCAGCAGTGAGTAACCTGTTCAGCGTGAATTTGGAAAGTCTGTTCAGGAACCCATGGACAAGAATGGATCAGGAAGCCAGTGTGACAGCAATATCAGGCTAGGATCGTAGGAGCTGGCCTGGACCAAGGTCATACTGGCATACAACTTAGGGGATGTAAGGGGATGTTATCAACAGAGCTTCAGCTTCCTGTTGTGTGAACAAGAGACCCTAGGAGGCTACCCAGGTAAGGGTATTGTAAGTGGTTGTACAGTTCTACTGGCTACAAAATTGGGGGGGGGGTGCTTCTTAAGTCTATAATGAGTAGGGTTTGGAGATACATTGCATCCTCGTGGGACTGCTGAGAACTGACTAAAGCAAGTATGTGGCCTGCACAGTACCCAGCCACAGGGTGTCCAGTATAAGCTGGACCCCAAACACCATCTGTCCAACCATATTATGCCACATTCTGCAGCAAGAAAATCATGCCCCAGCCCTCATCAGCATCCATGTAGTCCCAGGGAAATCAATCGGTCTGGCTCCAGCTGTCGAAACTAGAAGCAGAAAGGAACCTTGGACGAATAGTCCTCAGCTCAGCACATTTCTCCATCTGGGAAGTGAAGCAGGTGGATGGGGAGGGGAACCAGGCCATCAGAAGGTTATGAGGCCATAAATAAGAGATTTGTGGTAAATAAGCTAGTGAACACATCCGCTGGCTGCTCTTTTTATCACTCACCTAGAGAGCAGAATTCCCCCGCATCTTTTCTGCAGGCCAATAAATATCCTTCAAGGAGCCCCATATTTACATAGCAAGCAAGGAGGGAGGGAGGGCACTGCTGTTACCCAAGTTCCATGTCAAGAAGGAACAATGTATGATCCTAAAGAGAATGGCTTTGCAGGGGATCAATGCAAATTCAGTTTCTTTTCCCAGGGTGATGCTCCTGGGCAGAGTTCAGCCCAAGTTCAAGGATTGTACTCAGGAGCACGGGATGCTGGATGCCATGCAGGTGAGTCTCTCCCCTAGGATGGGCTCCCAGCATGAGCTACTAGCTCTGACACTCTGCATGCTGACCACCACCACCCAACACCACCCCTACACACACACACACACACACACACACACACACACACACACACACACTCACACATACAAGAACACTTAAACGCACACACACAAGCACAGGCACATGCGTACACACATACACACGCACACACAAACACAGGCACATGCATGCACACACACATACACACACACACACACACACACACACACACACACACACACACACACACACGCATGTACATACGCGCACACACACACACACACACACACACACACACACATACATGTGCATACACACACTCACACACACAGGACATAGAGGATACATAAGGGATCCCAAGTTCAACCACCAGGTGTCATTGTACAAAAGGATTCTCTGGTGTGTGTCAGGCACAGAGGGTAAATAGAGGCAAGGGCAGATAGACTGCACAAGGAGCAGAAAGGCAGCATCTTCCCCCGGAGCACGGCAGGCAGCCAGCATTGCTGACACATAAGCCGAGACTTCCGCTGGGGTTAGAAGATGAGCGAGTATCAAATGGAGGAGAACAGATAGCACAGCCATGCTCACAGACTCCAGGTCAGGCCATGCGATCCTGGCATGGGAGGAAGTGGGAGACCATCTTCTAGAGCACAGTGGGAAGGAGGGCCCAGATGGCTTTGTGGGATGTGGCACCCATGTCTCCTTCAGCCCCCAGGGACTCTGTCCTTCGGGTAACAGGACCATTTAAGGGTTTGAGGCAGGATGGTGGTGTCCCAGTGGACTCAGATTTCTGGGAAAAGCAGTCAACTATTTCTCTCATGATGATGCAGGTCATCTGAGAATGACGCCCATCTCAAGAAAGTCAGCTGGACATACCTCTCATGCATATTCCCACCAGAATGAGCCAGGAGTAGGGCCCTACAGGCAGGCCTGTGCTTCTCATCCCGAAAAGGAAGGAAGACATAGAGGGGTGGCCTGTAGGTAGTTTATCCAAGGTCCCCCAGATGCCAGGTGGCTGAGCTAAGATTCCAATGTAAGTACAGTAGAGCCTGCTGTCTATGGCTTCCCTTGTCTTGACAAGTAAACTTGCAGTTGGCCAATGACAATCTGAAAATGCTAAATAAAAAAAAATTACAGAAAGAGACTGCTCACAGGCTTTTTAATGTATGCTGTGCCATTCGGAGTAGCATGATGAAATCTTATATTGCCCGGCTCTGCTTTGCCCAGTTATGAATCATTCCTACAGCCGGTGAATACATGTTACATCCACTATCCACCCATTAGTCATTTCATGGTCTTCTTAGTTCTCAGGTCAATTGCCATATGAGGGCTTGTGCTTAAATGCGGCTTAAAAAAATAGTTTGAGAGGGAGCAAAAGAGAGGCAGCTCGCTCACATAACTCGCTACAATATACTGTTACAACTGCTCAGCTTTGTTACCAGTTGCTGTGCCTCATCTCTCACGGTGCCTAATTTATAAATTAACCACTGTTGGAGGCATTACACGTAGAGAAAAAACATCATGCCCCGGGCTGTGCCTGATCCGTGCTCTGAAGCACCGAGAGACTTGAAGCCTGTTCCCAGCAGATGGGGTGCAGAAAGGGCACTCCTGGATTCGGCTTATTGAAGATTCCAACATAATGCAGCTTGGAAAGAGACAGAGAAATCACAGGCCCCGAGACAGCAGAGGGAGCATGGAGGAGCACAGTTGTCTTGTCCTCCACCCTGCCCCACTGTGGGTGTGATTTATGGCCCCAAGTGTCATCATATAGGATGCAACATCCTTTAAACACCAAGAGCACACACTTTGAACACACACACACATTTGCATTTGACCACAATACATTGTTGTGCTTTATAAAGAATGAGAAAAACTGCTTTCTGAACATCTGGTAGGGTTCTCCCCCCAAGCCCAGATGTGGTAGATTATAAAGACAAGGCTCTGTATGCCAGCAACAATTTCCCAGTGATACTCCAGCCAGCACATGCTATTCCTCTTTAGACTCCTAAGCCCTCAGCCTCCGGGTCTCTAGGACACTGGTCTGGGTCATCATGTCTAATTGCATTCTGGGTCTCAGCTGGTAGAGGGTGAGCTGATGCCCCCACTTGCTCTTAAGTGCTCAGCAGGGCTGGCAGGAGAGGGAACCGTGGTATGTGAGATGGGTGATTTTACAATTGGCTGGGCTCAGTGACAAACACCATCCTGCATTCCTTGGTGAGCAGTGTCCCTAAGCTCTCCCACTGTGATTTGGGTGGGGTAGACTATTGACTTGCTTGTCCCTTAGAAAAACTCTCACAGACACCAGTACCAGCACCAGCACCAAGCAAGCCCAGCCCCCAGTCACCCTTCACCACATCACCACCCCACATCCTGCTCTGCTCAGTCCTGGTGGTTTGGGGAACTCAGACAGGGCCATGTGGTGCAGATGTACACACTTCCAAGTTCAAAGGTAAGGAAGGATGTCTCATTTTGTTCCTCTGTCCGCTCCTTTCTACCTTAGAGAAAAAGCTACATGCTGCGTAGAGCTGTGGAAGGAGAAAATGTGAGCTCCTCAGTATTGGTAGAAAAGATGTAAGTTCCTCATCTTACAACTGCCAGAGCCCCTGAAACAAGAACACCTAGGAGATGATATGGGCATAGGATGGATGTCATGCTGAGAGATAGCTAACCTCATTCCCAGCTGCAAGCTTCCCTCTGGGTGGTCCAAGGTGGCTGGGCATGTTCGTATGTACCTGAATAACCAGAAGAGAGGTGGCCATGGAGCAACTGAGCAGATCTAGAATGGATGGGCAGTGGATGCTGGAGAAGGGCTGGCCATTTGAACCTCAATTCTATGATCACTTTGGGATGTAGTCCATGTCATACACACAACTGGAGACTAGAACCTATTGTCCTCACATGGCGATTATGTTACTCCATAAAGTATGTGTGGGTGTTTGGAAAACTGTGAGGTACATTATAATAATTAAGAAGAGATGGCCGGGCGTGGTGGCGCACGCCTTTAATCCCAGCACTCGAGAGGCAGAGGCAGGCGAATTTCTGAGTTCGAGGCCAGCCTGGTCTACAAAGTGAGTTCCAGGACAGCCAGGGCTATACAGAGAAATCCTGTCTCAAAAAACAAAAAAAAAAAAAAAAAAGAAGAAGAAGAAAAAGAAGAGATGAGGCCGGCCAGAGTGAGCGGGATCGGCAGGAGCGAGCAGGGTGGACTGGAACGAGGGGAAAAAAAAAAGAAGAGATGGTACCTGCATAAATAGGACTAACTCTCCACACTGTAATAGCTTTCACGCATCCCTTCCACAGGGACAGAAGCTGGGCAGCACTTGTGTCTGTCTCTCTGTTGTTGTTATACCAAAATACCGGAGACTGGGTTATTTCTAAATGATAGAGGTTCGAGTAGAGCCTTCATGGTTCTGGTGGCTGGAAGTCTAAGATTAGGTGGCAGCAAGTGACAAGGGCCTCATCATAAACACGAAGTTGACAGGACATGTGCCAAAGGGACATAACAGGAGAGATGCCTCAGCTTACAACAACCTGCTCTCTCTGGGTAACTAATCCACTTCAGCAAGAATTAACCCACTGGCAGAATGGCCTTACTCTTGCTGCAAATGATGCAGACTTAGTCTTGTCTTCAAGGCCTCACCTTCCAGTGCTGCCACATGGCAACCAAATTCCATGTGCGTTTAGGAAGGGGAAAACTATTTTCAAGATGTCTCAGCTCCAGCCAAACACAGACTCTCGGATGGACCCGGAGCCTGGGTGAAGAAAGCAGGTTGCCACCCACCCATTATTGTTGGGCAATTTTCAGAGTACAATTCTATTCCCAGGATTCATCTGATCCTCCCATAAACTCTTGGGTGCTAAGGTAGGGCCAAACTGTACCTGTCTCACCATCTGTCCCTTGATTGCTTCCCCTGACCTTGCACATCCTCAGGGTCATTAGCCACCTCACTAGTCCTTGGTGTCAGGAAGTCTGGAGGAGGGAGAATTTGCTCATTCTTTTCCCCAATTATCCCAAGGTCTGGGTCTAGTATTTTTTTTTCCTTACACCTTCATTTTCTTATCCTGCTAGTGTGCAATATTCGTGCCCTGAGCAGAATATGGGTGTGGCTTTAGACTCAAAAGAATCTGGCTAAGGGGACTGTGGAAATGACTCAGTCAGTAAAGTGCCTGCTGTTCAAGCATGAGGATCTGAGTTCAAATCCAACACCCACATAAAAATCTGGGCATGGAAGGAGTGCTAGGGGAACAGAGACAGACAGAACCCTGTAGCTCACTGGCTATAGCTCACTGATTTGCCAGCCTAGCTGAACGGTTGGACACCTGCTTCAGTGTGAGATCATGTCTCAAAAACTATGACAGACAGTGATCCCAGAAAACATCTGATATTGACTTCTGGTCTCTACACACATGCACACAACATGGGCACACTCCTCTGTATGCACATGTGCACATCCCTCCCTCCCCAACACATAGATGCCTAGGTATGAACATGGCTTACAGGTCTGAAACCAACCCACCTGTGTTCCATCCTTTCCTCACACAGTCCCTGAGCTGGGGCACTAGAGGTTGTTTAACTTGGTTCCCACATCCCACTCATGCCTCATAAAATACCAACTAGCATGATAGATAAAGTAGAATTTCCCATCGAGTCCAATGTGAGTTGATAGACAGATGCATAACTTTGATCATCTAGCTCAGGGCTTGACACAAAACTCTGCCAGACACCGAGCCTAAAAATCAACCTTCTCGGGTTCAAAAGGAGACACAGCAGCCCCTCAGCAGAGCTAGGACTCCCAACAGGCCCTCAGCAGAGTTAGGACCCCCAGAGACAGCAAGAGGATTGGTCTCTGGTTTTTAGAAACAAGGCTGGACCTCATTTTCTGGAGCAGAGTCCAAGCATTCGGCATAGAGCAGCCACAGTGCCTGCCTGAGAAAGACTTCCCTTCCACGGAGACCTCCATATGCCTTCAGTTGGTTGTGTCTTTGGCCAGTCAGGTTAGATTGGAGTGAATCTTCTAACATCATCACCTGTTGTGGCCAGGTTAGTTACAAGACTCCTCTGAGGATCACTGTGACAACAGTGTTTCTACTACACCAGGGAGAGGGAGGGTGAGAGGAAGGACATGGTAGCTCTCTCTGACTTAAAGTTTGCAAATGCAAGCACTCCTGTTTAGAATCTGCCCCTTTGTCCTCTGCCTACAGGGTCTCACAAGTCCAGGACTAGGTACTATGATAACAGAGAAGAGCCTTTGAGATGACTTGTTACCTCCTTCTGTGACCTTGGACAAGCCACTCCCTCTAGGTGGCTCAGCTCCACTGTTGCACAGATGGCACTCTGAGCTGAAAGGACAGTTCACTAAGGGTGGGTGGAAGCACTCAGGAGCACACTAATGAAGTGCAGTCATGGTTAGGCTTGTAGGTTCTGAGTGTTTCTCAGTGGCTAGGAACACCATCCTCACGTCAACTCCCTGATGTGGGCCACAGTTTGACTCACATCTAAGGGACCAGCCGGGATGACCTGTCCTGGTAACTAGCCCCTGTAGGTCATGTTCCAACTCCGGCAGCCTTTCCAACAAGGGTCATGTCTGAGAGTGTTCCTAAGGGTGACAACGATGCCACCCATTTGGTGGCAAACTGAAGCCATTTTGCATTCCTACAGTTGAGGCAAGGGCAGGGGAGGGTGTAGCTAGAATGCTAGATGAGTATAAACGTGTCTTAGGAGGAGTGCTAATAAAGCCAAAGTGATCCTCCTTTCAGTGAGCACTTTAATGCTATACAGATGTCCCCGGTGTTCCAGAGAAGGCCCAAAGAAACATCCTTACTCCACCAACACTAATCAGGAATAGCTATGGGAGCCTAGTGGCACATCCACACTTGCCTTTGCTCTTGTCAAGGAGGTCCAGGAGCTGTGAGGAGAGTCACGCTCTCATCAGATAAATCTCCCCAGGGAGATTCTCTGTTGGGAGCACCCCCCCGAGACACTGCTGCTAGAGAGTCCTGGATCCCTAAGGCATGGAGGATGTCCTGCCCTGAAAAAGGCTTTGATGAGCTTCTGGGTTCCCAGAGCTCAAGAAAACTACTCAGCTCTGCTCCTAGAGGGTGCTGGTGACATCAGGTGGCTATGCTCAGAGCCAGTTTCCTGGCAAGGTAGTAGAAAAGGAGATTGTCTGCGCAACTTTGCTATTTAGGTAGGAAACTATCTGGTCACTTCAATCAATGCTATAAACTGTCCACATTGCAAATTTTTGCCAAAGAGCTCAGCATGGAGCCAGCTGCTGCCCCCAGTCCTTCCCAGACAAGGAAAAAAAGAGCAGAGACGTTACTCAATGCTTAGCTGATGTTCATTTCCATGAGTCCCATCTACAGGGAAGGAGCCAGCGATCCCTCTGAGTGAGTCTTGGCCTGTAATTTATAAATACCCTAGGGGTCAAATGACTAATGATTGAGATTTAAGTGATCCACGAACCCTTTGCACACCCACAGCTGTATGCAGAATGTTGGACGCCCGTGAAGTTTTCTGGGAGATAGTTCTTCTCTCTGAAAAGACCTCTGACTCCACAACAGGCTAAGCACTGTGAAAATGGCTCACCATCTTCCTTATATTAAGGAGATGGCCTGACCTTAGTTATTTAGGCCTTGCTCTGAGATGTAATTTAATGTTATAGTCCATCTGTCACTCCAGGTCACATGAAGAACATTACTACGCCTTCAACTGCTTAACTCTTGTTGAGGGTGGATTTGGCACTGACAAAAGACCCGTGAGATACATTCTTTAAAAAGAAAATCGATACCAAACTAAGACAAAGACCTTGGAAAAAGACATATGAAAAACCTGCTGTTTTAGAGGCTCCATGTATGTGCACATACACCCGTGCACGCGCACACATTTAAGTTTAAGTGGAGTTACCCTATGGGGGAGGGGGGAGGAATAGTACTTCTCCCCAGTATCATGGGCTACCAAATGGAAACTACAAGGTATGGCTACCTCCCTTTCGGAGGTTGTTAGTGAAGTTCCAAAGATCCTCCAAACATTACAAGCTACTACTACTGCTGTTCTTGGTTATCCTCCAGAAGGTGATGGTATGAGCCTATTGTTGAATATACCACATGCTTGAATCATAGGGTGTGGAGAAACCAAACTGGAGAAAAAAACAAAAACAGGAAAGAGAAGGAGCTGCCTCCGGGAAAGGGGCCTCCCTGTCACTCAGAATAGCATGGCTTCCAATGGTTCCCTCCTTGTTCCTGCCACCCTGAGCAATGCCCTGCTTTTGATGCCCCTGCATCTAGGATTTTCCGTTTGTTTTTGTTTTTTTTTTTAATCTCATCACTTATGTCTGGCATCACACTGAACCCTGTGGCAAGGGACACCAACACAGGTGGGGTTTGCTATACTTTCCATGCCAGGCTTTTATATACGTATTATATTATTCCCCCGATGATTTTAAACAGAGGCAAAGCACACACAAACAATCATAAACATGTAGGCACATGCATGAAGTAACTGATTTATCTATATTTAGTCACAAACTGGCCTGTGATTGACCTGAGACCCTGTTATTTTCACTAAGTCTGAAGAAACAGAGGAACAGTGAGCAGTTTGCTGTGGTCAGGTGTCATGGGTACCATTCAGAGCCCCACCCTCTGATTCAGGTTTCATGCTGAGACCCGGAACTCTCACTACAGTTTAGCTCTTGTTGGAACAAGATCTCGTGTTTACACAGCATGGGGATGACTTGCTCTGAGGAACACTTTAGACACATAGAAGATGTTTTAAAATGTTTGTGGGTTTGTTTTTTGTTTTTTTTTGTTTTTGGGGGGGGGTTGTTTTTTTTTTTGGTTTTTTTTTGTTTTTTGTTTTTTTGGTTTTTTGAGACAGGGTTTCTCTGTGTAGCCCTGGCTGTCCTGGAACTCACTTTGTAGACCAGGCTGGCCTCAAACTCAGAAATTCACCTGCCTCTGCCTCCCGAGTGCTGGGATTAAAGGCGTGCGCCACCACACCCGGCTATGTTTGTTATTTTTATCAGCATATATTAATTACACATAACGGATTTCATTGGGCATTTTCAGACATATATATGACGTGTTTTGATCATCTCGCCACCCCTTAACCTCTTTTGTCCTTTTTCCAGTCCCAATGGTCTCTTCCTTCCCAAGCAACATCCTTCTCTACTTTTATGGCTTTTGTTTCTTGTCCTAGCTTCTTTTTTTGTGATGTCCTGGTGAGTCCTGCTTGCTTACAGAAAGAAGCACAGACCAGGGGCTACTTCCAGGAGCACCTGCTTCAGTACCCTCCCCCTTGCTTGGTTACACTGCTATTCTCATCACTGAGATGGTGTTGGAGACACAGACAGGAGATATGATTCTGGGACTTAGAGGCCAGTGGGGAACCCAGGATCAGAATCCTCTGAGCCAAGCAGGATGTGTCTTCTTGCTTGCCTGCTTCTTTGCATCCCTCTGTAATTATAAATGCCCAGGCCTATTCAGAAAAGCAAAATGGCATATTCTATGAAATTTGACCACTCACTGACAAAGTATGCATGTCAGTTTTGTGACTTTGAAGAGTCTCTGGAGCTGATTAAATGGGAAATTTTACCTGGCTAAGGCCAAGAGGAGCTCTGTAAAATCACTAGCCCAGGAGTTTCTGGAAGTTTTCAAGGTATCTAGGTCACCCCTGAACCCCTTGCTTGCACTTGACAGTTAATGACAGCATAACACTTGGAGACGAATTTTTACATTTTCCAGAACTTGCTCTCCCAAGAAGGCTCAACACTTGGTTTCTGAAGATCTGAATACCCCTCGCCTCAGCACTGAATGGCAGACCATTTTTCTTTTTCTTTTTTTTTTTTCTGCAGAGAGGAAAAAAAGGGAAGTGTAATTTTCAACTCTCAGCACAACGTGCCTTTGATTAATGTATATTGTAATCATCACAGAATACACAGCTGTCTATTAACGATGGAACCAAATGAGTTGAATAGATTATCAAAGAGCAGCAGCCCCGGTTCCACTCAGAGGTACATGCTTGTCTTTAGAACATTAATCTCACAACAGCTTTGAGTTTGATTCTAATTTCCCTGATCGTCTGCAAGAAGGAGAGGTTGACCAGTGTAGGCAAACTTCCCAAGAGCAATGAGAGCTCATATTTCCCTGGGGCCAAAGAGTGAGGAAGAGCAGGGCTTTCTTGAAGTGATTATTCCAAAGGGGTGGGGGAGGCAGAGAAGGGATTTGAGGCACCCCAAGAGCAGGAGGCCTGAGCCTAGGATTCATAAAAGGGGGTGGAGCTTTCTAGGCTGCCAATAGGAGAGGTTGCTCTTGGGCACTGCTTAATAGGAGGTGCTGAAGAAGAGGAAGGCAGGCAAACTAGCCAGACCATCCAGGACACTCAACCCCAAGGAGATTGGCATTCAGCACAGGACACTCTGCCCTTGTGATGGTTTATAATGGCCATGGGCTGGATGGGATCTGGAATCACCTAGTAGACACACCTCCAGGCACACCTGAGATGACCTTGATTAGACTGAGGAGAGAAGATCCGCCCTTAAAGGAGTGCCACTGGTCCCTGGGTTTGGATTCTGGAAGAAATGAAAGGGAGTCCAAGAGCTAAGCAAGAGCATCCACTGTTCTGTGCCTCCTGGTTTCAGATGTGTCACCGTCAGCTGCCTCAAGTCCCTGCAGCCTTCGCATCCTCAACTGAGAGCTGTACCCTTGAACTGGGAGACAAAATAAACCCCTTCTCCTCAAGGTTGCTTTTATAAGGATGTTTTATCACAGCAATGTGGGAAGCAATGAAGCCAATACTGGACGTGACTTCTCCCCTGGGAAGCCTGAGCCCTATCACAGGTGTCCCAGGCATTTAAGGGGACAGGCCATTGCTATCTTATTGAATACCCTTGAGATTGACTAACTCAGACAGCCTTGACATCACTGGTCCAACTGTCTCTGTTTCCCAAGTCACCTCAAGCCAAAGATCCCCAACAGCCCCATGTAGAATACATAGTCCTCCTTCACATTAAACGCCACCCAGTGTGTCAAATATTCAAGCTTTATTGCCACCAACAGTGTATATTGTCAGTCACATCTATACGTGCCCACTGCATTAAGAGTATGTAGTACAAACTGGGCAGTGGTGGCGCACGCCTTTAGTCCTAGCACTTGGGAGGCAGAGGTAGGTGGATTTCTGAGTTCGAGGCCAGCCTGGTCTACAGAGTGAGTTCCAGGACTGCCAGGGCTACACAGAGACATCATGTCTTGAAAAAAAACAAAACAAAAAAAGAGTATGTAGTAAAACTGGTGGTCAACTTTTTCAGTGACTCTCTCATCTTTAGTCTTCTCTCCCTGTTTTCTCTGACTCTATTGTTTAGTCTATTTTTTGTTGCTATAACAAAGTGTCCTAGAATGTGGGTGACTTATAAAGAGATAAGATTTATTTAGCCCGTGGTTCTAGAGATGGTAAAAATGCAAGAGCAGCGACATCAAAATGAGGCAGAGACTATCACATGATTAGAGCAAATGTGCTAGCCCAAGTCTCTCATCCTCATTTTATAGAGCCACTAATACCAAAATGGGGTCCTCATCCTGATGACCTGGCGTAACCCCAGGCACTTCCCCAAAAGCCCACATACAAATATATAGATAGTGAGTGTGGGGGCAAGTTTCCAACATAAGAACTTTTATGAACACATCCAGACCATAATAGTCACTCTCCTTCCAAATCATACTTTTGTCTTTCGCCATGTCTATCTGAAAACTTCTTTGTCCAAGTTCAGTTCAGGTGTCAGTCAGCAAGACCGTTTTTAACTTTTTAAATTTTTGTTAGATTTACCGACTGCATGCATAAGAATTTGCCTACACACATCTGTGTGCCACACACATGCCTGATACCTGAGGAGATCAGAAGAGAGTGTCAGATCCCCTGGAAGCGTAGTTCAGTACAGTTAGAAAGCACCACGTGGGTCCTGGGTAAGAGCAGCAAATGCTCTCAAACACTGAGTCCCATCTCCAGCCCCTGCAAGGTCTGTCTGCATGTGTGCAGTGAAGCCTCCACCAAGTCTTCCTGGATGCCTTGCCTCCTTGTCTGCAAGAACATGGAGGGTGGGGACTGTGGCTCACCCCCCTACTGCTTGTCCCAAGACTTGACTCACAGTGAGTTGTGGGAAAGAATCAAGGTCATCCCCAGCTTCAGAGTCTTCCCAGTCAACCCCACCTGCCATTCTCATCTACTCTTGGGAATGACAGAAAGGTTATTTCATGGG